>CAUYRT010011883.1:0-10263 GCA_963574885.1 Lepilemur ruficaudatus | reverse complement strand
AGTATTTGCATATAATCTACCCATATCTTCCTGTATACTTTAAATATCTCTAAGTTATTTATAATTCCTGATACAATGCCTCCATATCACTTCATTTACATGGAATCAATATAGTACTTGGCACATGGCAAATTCAAGTTTTGGTTTTTGGAACTTTGTAAATTTTTTTTTATTTCAGGGTATTATGAGGGCACAAAATTTTTGCTGTGTAGTTGGTTGGATCTATAGATGCAAAACTCATAGATGTAAAGGACTGACTGTATATTTGTGATGTATGACATGATGTTTTATATATGACCTCATGGAGATGAAAATAACAATGACAATGAATGACCCTGCAAGTGTCTCCTCTAAAACTCAATAGCTTTTGCCGCAAACAGTAAGAATCTTCACTTGCTCATTTGGCAAGTGATCCCTGAAGCCTCTTAATGTGCTGCATCCTTGGATGGAAACTTACATTCCAGAGACAAATCAGACTCCATCCTACTTCAAGAAGCTCACAGCCCAGAGATGAGAACCCAGTGGAGACATTTGGGGTAATATGTACATAGTAATGGCAACACACAAAAACTGTAGGCAAAGGAGAGGCACCTAACCTAAAGCAAGAGGTGAGAAAATGTTTCTTTGAAGAGGAGAGGTCTACACTGAAATAGTAAAAAAAATACAGACATGTTCCTGGTGACAGAGACTGAAAAATAGCATTCAGGAAAGATAGACTAGAATGTGTTTAAGTCCAGTGTTTGGAGTGAGCATCTTGCCTGTATAAAATTGTGAGTTACTCAGTGAGGTTAGCTTCAAGCAGGACAGATGGTACAGCCAGTTAGGTTGTGGAGATTGGCAGGAGACAAGTGAAACAGAGAATTGGGAGCTAAGCAAAGGACTTTGTTTTCTCTCCAGTAGACCATGGAGACCATAGAAGTTTGTCAGCAGGAGAGGGCTATGTCCAGAGTCCTGTTGTGATGAACAGGATTGGCCTAAGATGAAGATGTCTTCAGATTCTAGCTGTTGCTACCTTGGAGCTGTCGAGCTGGGTTTGAGAAAGAGCTGTGGCCTCCATGGAAGACCTCAAGGTCTTTCTGTGCATGCTCACGGGACAGGAGACCACCCTTGATCCAGGCTTAGCATTTTGTGAGTTCCACGTACACAATGGTGGTATCTGTTGAGGGTTCCTTGGGCCTCTGGGAAGTGGGAGTGATTTTTTTCTGTGTGAAAATCTGATGATCCAACTGTGTATACATCACTTCCTCTGGGTCTTGCCCATCGGAGTCCTGGAAAGAGGGAAATGTGGAGTGAGGGCGAGTGCACACCTTCCCAGGGACTGAGGAAATACGGCTTTATTGACGAGGCTGGGCTGAGCAGAACCCACCTCCCTGTTCCCCGTTCTGTCCACCTCAGGCTCTCTGTCTATCATAGCAGCACCTGTAGGGGATAGAAGTCATCCAAACACCTCACAGGGAGCTCCTGTTCCTCATTCATATGCAGATATCAACACACAGAGAGTCCCCTGGGACTGACTCCAGTGCACAGCGAATCTGCTTCACAAATGCTACATCCTTAACAGTCTTGAATCAAACAAATTATTAATGTATTCTCCAATAAAAGGAAAAAAAGTGAAATTAAAGTCAAAAGAGGTGGAGTTGTCTTATGTCATACAGCCAGGAAATGGTAACAAACGTGCCGCTCACCCTAATTTGTCCACTAAGCATTACTTATAACTTTATTCCAAATTTCATGCATAGCTGCTTCACAACTGACCAGTCATTCATCCATTCTCTTATTCGTTTATTCATCCATTGGTGCATTCATTTCTGCCTTCCCAAGAACTGTGCTGCAATATCAGCTTCCCCAGAGCAGAGCCAAATGCATCGTGTTTACTACTTGCAGTAAGCAGAAGAATGCTCCCTTTTCCAGAAACTTCCATGTCCTAATCCCCACAACTTGTGGTTATGTTATATTTCATGGGAAGGGAGAATTAAGGTTACAGAAGGAACGAAGGTTGCTAATAAGCTGACCTTAAAAAACATTACCCTGGTTTATTTTAGGGAGATTTTCCTGGATTGTCTGGATGGACTCATGGTAACCACAAAGTCTGTAGAAGGAGGAAGGCAGAGGAAGAGTCAGGGAAAGAGGTGTGATTAAGGAGGAAGCATCTGAGGTAGGCAATGTGAGCGACACGTGACCTTGAGGAAGGAGGATGGGGACCATGAGCTAAGGATGGTGGGAGCCTCAAGAAGCTGAAAAAAGTAAGGAATTATTAGTAGATTGTCCACTGGAATCTTCATGAGCAATGCAGCCTGGCTGTCACCTGGATTTCAGCCCAGGAAGACCCATTTCAGACTTCTGACCTGCAGAACTTGTGAGATAATTTAAATACTGTTGTTTTAGTCCAGTCATCTTGTGGAAATTTATTACAGCAACAGTAGGAAATGATTGCACATGGCATACCCAGCACTTGGAACAGTGCCTGAGTCAGTTAACGGAAGCGTTACATGCCTGGATGAGCTCAGTCCTCTCTTGCTGCAAGGCTCTTGCCCTGCTGGGGACACCAGCGTCGTGCTCTGCCAGACAAGAGCTCATCCTTTGGCAAATGAAACTTCTCTAAGAACCGGCCCACCCCCACCAGGCATTTCCTGCCCTTCCCTCCCTCAAGCCCCCATGACTTTCTCTTCTAGTCAGAAATGGAGACAGAAGAAACATCGCATTTATCCTGGGAAGGGCATCAGGCTTACTGTCATCTTCCTTGCTTGGAGGACGACTCAGCTGCAGCAAATTGCAGATTAAGGGTCCCCACTGAGCCCCGTGCTGGCCACAAGCCCCTTCTGCTGTTGGAGAATCTGAGAGCCCACGAGGGAACTGACCAGCGCGAGATCACAGAGTGGCTGAGCCCGCACTCAAATCCAAGCAGAGATAAGAGGGGTCCTCTACTCACCAGCGGAGCTTGGTTCTGTCAGGGCAGGGTAACTACCTGAAGAATTTCCTAGAACACAGGACAGAAGAGAGGTGAGGAAATGAGGCTGCCTGTCTTCTATCCTGTTCAAACTCCTTTGAGATTGGTCCGTGGCCAACACTCTGTCATCTAATACTGAGCACTGGGAGTCCTGGGATTCCCTTCCCCATAGTCCTTGCGGGTGATGACTCCTTTCCTGAGACTTCCAGCTGTGAGAGGGGAGAGGATGCTGGCAATGAGGCCTCTGTGAGGGAGGGGTCATGAGGGGCTTCTGCAAAATGTGTAAGGGTGACGGGCTGCTGCAACCTCTGGTCTCCCCTAATGAAGCCTCATCTCCCTTCCTCCTGGGTCTCTTCTGATCCCTTTCTTCACCTGCCTGGATACATAGAAACCTTCCCGATGTGGGCCTTTGTGCACGACATGAAGGAGGGTCTGGAGCTGCCCTGTCTATTGTCCTACACCCCGATACCACCTCTGACACCTAGTCTTTTTTTCCTTCTCTCCATATTTCTCTGTGCTTGTTTCGCTCTATCATGAGCAAGATGTTCCCCAGATATGGCTTTAGGACTTGGTCTGAGACACAAGACATGGGACAGGTATGGGGTTTCCTTACCTGTGACACAAAGGCGCAGGGGGTCACTCGGGGCGGACCACTCATAGAGAGAGTCCCTGACAGAGCCATAGCATCTGTAGGTCCCTCTGCAGGTTGCAGGGCCCACAGGGAAGTCAGCCCCCAATGCACCGTGGTGGTTCCGCACTGCAGGGAGCCTGTGGCCACAGGCCTCCCCCTCCCTGCATAGATGGTACTTGTCAAATGGGGTCTTGGAGCTGCAGGACAAAGTCACGTTCTCTCCTGACCTCACCACAGGGCCCTGCTGGGCTGAGAGGGAAGGTTTCTTGTATAGACCTGGAAGAAAAACAGAGGCCGTTTACTTAGAGAGGCTATTCCTTACCACATCGTGCTTCCCACCTGAATGGAGAATTCGCTCTCCCTGCTCTAATGAGCTGATGTGCTGGTGGGCTTTCCCTCTCCCCCATCCTCCCTCTCCCCCGTCCTCTCTCTCTCTTTTTCTGTCTATTTTTCTCCTTCTACTTTCTGTCTCTTGCTCTCCGACTCTCTAAGTCTCTGACCTCGCTCCCTATCTCCAGGTATATTTTCCCCTTTTGTATTTTTTACTCTCTCTGCCTCTCCTTGGCTTGGTTGATTGAATCTGTCTTTCTTTTCCTTTCATTGTGAATCTCTCACTCTCTGTCCTCTCCCTATCTTCCTGTCTGTCTGTCTGTCTGTCTGTACCGTCTATCTGTGTCTTCATAGCTTTCAAAAGGCCTCTTTTGGCATTTCTTCCATCTACCCCTACCTCCCCATCTTTGTTTGTCTTTGTGCCCCTCCCCAGGTCTCTGATTTTTAGGGCTTTTCTCTGCCCCCAACCCCATCATTCTCTCCTCTTCTCTCTCCTCCATTTCTTTCTTTTTCTGTGTCTATGAAATTCTCAATTCTCTTCCTCTGGCTCATTCTCTCTCTCCCTCTGTATGTGTGTCCATCTCTACTCTTCTATGTCTCTACCTTCTCTCTGTCTGGGTCCCTCTGTGGGCTTTGTTCTTAGTAATCCTTTAACATCCAGGGTTGCTTTGGAACATGAGCCTCAGATTTTGTGTGGGGACCCAGAGAAGGCACAGTGTACAGGGACTGGTGTCCTGTTCCTTCCCTTGGTGCCACGATATCCTGGAACAAGTTATGGCTCAACCACATGGAAGGAAGAGGCGTCAGAATAGACACAGCATCTGTGGGTGACACGTGGTTCAAGGCCACAGGGCCAAACTCAGGTGAGGTACATGGTGTGTCTTGAGTTCTTCTGGTTGAAAAGAGAGTGTGGAGGAAAAACAGAAAATCTAACTTCTAAACTGTCCCAGGTCCCTGAGCAAAGACAGGATGGAAGGACACCCTCTCTCTGATATGTGCATATCTGTTTGTCTCCTTCACTCTTGACCTTATTTCTGCCTTCCTGGTCTTTGCTGTACCTGTCCTTGATGTTATGACCAGTGGTCTGCACTTGTATCTCCTCTTTCCTTGCCTCTGTTGGTGTAGCTCTCACCAGGTCTGTCTCTCTCCACAAGAATCCCACATTCATCTTCCTCACAACCGCTTGGCTCTTCCAAGTGCTAGAACATCTGGTCTGTCTCCCAAGGAGGATGAGGGGCAGTCTGGACACTCTGGCCTGTGATCATGATGTCCAGGGGGTCACTGGGAGCCGACCATTCATAGGAGGAGTGACTGGCAAAACCGTAGCATCTGTAGATCCCTGCATGGGTGGGTGTCATAGGACTCATGGAGAAGTTGACCTGGGAGCATCCATCATGGAGCTTCCCAAGAAGGTGCAAGGTGCCCTTGGTTTTCCTCTCTCTGTGCAGAATCAGAATGAAGCTCTTGAACACAATTTCTGAGACACACTGCAGGGTCACATCCCCTCCTGAGTTCACCAGGGGACCTGGGCGGGCCGACAGGGAAGGTTTTCTGTAGACTCCTAAGAACAGACATTGTGAGTGTAGAAGGTGTCACCCTTTGTGACTCCATTCCATGGGACCTGGAAGGAGTGAGCGTGTCCCCCTGTGTCCGTCTCTCTCCTTCCTCCCTGTGTGTCCATGTCCTTTCCTGTGTCTATGTCCCCTATGTGTAGTTCCCTCCATCTCCCCCGGTCCTTGTCCCTGTTTCTTTGTCTCAGGTAGCACTGGACTCTGTTCCCGCTGTGCTCTTCTTTGGCCCTTTGGCTGTTGTGTCTGTTTCCTGCCAATCTCTCTCCTGCTTTCTAACGGGGGGAGATAAGAGGGGCCACCACAGGCTGCATTTCCAGGCTCTTACCAGCCTGGCTCCAGCATCTCTGGACAAATTGGAATCCTTGGCAAGAGGTAAGAGCTAGTCAACAAGGCAGGTAACAGGGAACTTCCCCAAGTTTACCCAACCCGTTCCTGGCTGGGATTGAGGGTCATCTCCCGCCATGCTTGTGCCTTCTCTGTGGTCCTGCTTTCCCAGGGGCGGCCCTGAGTCTGGCTGCAGGAGCACCAGCCCCTCCCTGTGTGGGTCCAGCCTGGCGATGGCGTCAGCATCCTGCCCTGCCCCACTTCCCCTCTTGGATTCTTAATTTGCCCTTGACCTGGACACTTTTACTAGTTTCCCGTTGCTGCTGTGACAAGCTATCACAAACGTGGTGGCAGAAGGGAACTCTTTTACCATCCTGCCCTTCTGGAGGTCAGAAGTCTGGAAGTGTCTCACTGGTGTGAACAAAGGTGTCCGCAGGGCTGTGCTCGTTCCGGAGACTCGGGGAGAATCTGTTCTCTTGACATTTTCAGCCACTAAAAGTCACCTTCGCTCCTTGGCTCTGGGCACTTCCTCCACCTTCAAAGCCAGGGTGGCTGGTGGGGTCTCTCCTGCTGCGTTGCTCTGACCCCACCCCACTGCTTCCTCTTCCTCTCACGTGGCCCTTGTGGCCACACTGAGCCCATCCTGATAATCCGGAGTAGTTGCCCCACCCTAACAACTTCAGTTCCGTCTTCAGCCTTCATTGCCCTGGAAATGTGACCTAACATATTTCCACATTCAGGTGTTTTGATGAGCATGTCACTGGGGACCATTATTGTGCCCACCACCATGCCCAGTTCCCTGTACTGACCCCCTTTATCCAATGTCCGTGGAGAGGGTCCTGCTCTTCCGATTGGACCCTGACTGGCACGCCCACAAGAAACTCTGGGATGAAGAATGTTGACACTGTGAAAACCACCCCAGACAGGAGTCCTCTGACCTGTGACCATGATCACCAGGGATTCGCTGGGCGCTGACCACGTAGAGTTAAAGAAAGGGTAAAATCCACGAGATCTGTAGGTCCCTGCATGTGCTTGGGTCACAGGTCCTGTGAGGAAGTTGCTCTGGAATATTCTGCCCTGGAGCTCAGGGACGTGGGCCCTGTCTTCCTTGTACAGCATGAACATGTTAAATCCAAGGTGAGAGTGACACCAAAGAGTCATGTGATTTCCTTGAGGCACCACAGGGCTCGGCCAGGCAGACAGGGAGGGCTTGTGGTGATCACCTGGGGGAGCGGGAGGTGAGTCGCAGAGAGGAAAATGTGGAGTCTCTCCTCTCCCATGCTCAGGGGCTCCCCATCCTCAACATGTTCCTAAGGCTTCTTTTCAAACCCGGAGTCCCAGGGCCACGGGAAGGATGTGCCACTGCATCCACACAGCATATCTTCCCACAACAAAAGTGTCACTGCGTATTTTTTTTTTTTTTTGAGACAGAGTCTCACTCTGTTGCCTGGCCTAGAGTGCCGTGGCATCAGCCTAGCTCACAGCAACCTCAAACTCCTGGGCTCAAGCAATCCTCCTGCCTCAGCCTCCCGAGTAGCTGGGACTACAGGCATGCGTCACCATGCCCAGCTAATTTTTTCTATATATTTTTAGTTGGCCAATTAATTTCTTTGTATTTTTAGTAGAGATGGGGTCTTGCTCTTGCTCAGGCTGGTTTCGAGCTTCTGAACTTTGAGTGATCCGCCCGCCTCGGCCTCCCAGAGTGCTATCATTACAGGCATGAGCCACCGCGCCCAGCCGTCACTGCGTATTTTGAGCAAGTACTGAATAAGGGACTATTACTAGATTGTAACACTGTAAAATCAGTTCCATGAAACAACTCAGAGATAGGGAATAGAGGGCAAGGTCTATGTAAGTGAAATAACGCCAGCCAGCAGGTGAACCAGATTGAGCAACTGAACCTTCATCAGAGTGTTTGGACTTTCAGGGGCCCTGGCATGTGGTTCTCCCACGTCCTCTGGTAGAACAACAGTAGCTGCATGTGTAGCTCCTGCCGCACTGGAAGTGCTGGAGAGTGTGGAGAATGTGAGTTGCCGTCTCCTTCAGAGCGGTGGGCTGTTCCGAGCACTGCTGTCTTTGGTTCCTCTACAGGGACACCCCTTACTCCCCAGATGCCCCAGCTCAGAGCGCCATGATCTGCTCCAGGGGCCCACAGAGCTTGGCTCACCCAAGGGTAAGAATGGCTGGGGAGGGTCTCCAGGACAGATTGGGGGCCAGGTGTCCCAGGGCCCCCCTTTCCTCACTCACAAAAGATTCACCCACAGGGCTTCCCCTGGTCACACCATCAACCCCACCTCCTGTGCTGCCTTCCCTCCTGTGACGGGAAAATTCTCTTACATGGGCTGGATGGCAAGCTGAGGTTTGGGGAAGGACTCACCTGCATGTGCCCAGATCCTCTGGACCAAGAAGAACCCTGGAAGGAAAGATCCTGATGGATGATCCTTCTCTACACTGACCTGGCCTCCTCCTCCGGTCCCTCATGGGCTGTGCTGGGCTGAACACAGACAGCCCTTGATGCCCACCTGCCTCCAGGGAAGCAAGGTCCCCTGCGGTGGAGAGATGCAGCCTCCGGGCCAACGTCTCTGCCATGGGGTTCCCTCCCTCTATCCCCTTCCAGGACTCACCAAGACACTCCAGGCTGACGAATGTTGGTGACATGGTGCTGCTTCTGCTGTCGGGAGCACCGCCCTAGCACAATGAATAGGATGTCGTGCGCTGCCTGCTCATGCAGTCTGCAAGCTGACCACAGCATGGGAAGGTGACACACGTAGGCTCTTTCTACCTTGCATGAGACTGGGGGTGGGCGTCCAGCCAATGGGGGAATGTGGCTTCCTGGAAATCGCTCAGACTAGAATTGTCACTTCACGTCATTTACTGTGGTTGGACTTGAAACACATTCCCTCCTACTCAGCCTGATCCAACTGTGCATTCACATTAAAGGCCGTTGATACATTTTTGTTGTTTTTATTTGAGATTCAAACTCTTCTTCATGTGTCGTTTGCAATATATCTAGTAGGTATTATCAACATTGTAAGAGCAATTGTGACAAACAAATCATCATACCTTTCTGTGCTGGTATTTCTATTATAGGTTGAGCAAGAACCAATTAAAATTATTTAAATTTCCAGTAGTAGGATTATGCAGTTATTTATAATCATAGAATTCCACTTTATTAGCAAAAACACAATGTGTAAATTCTGCATCTTGTAGTTTTATTAGAATTTGTCTTGTGACCTAAGAGTCTAAACTCATTGTTCTCTCTTTCTGTTTCTCTTTCATTTTAAATTATACATAAATGTCAATTAACACAATGCTGTAGGAAATCAACTTTACAATAGCTTAATATAAATATCAGAAAGAAAACTCGAGAACATTTCGAGATAAACAAACTGATAACATCCTCCAGCTTGAATACCAGAACACTGCAGTAATCACGTGACAGGTCTCCCTCTGTATTCTGCCCTTGTTACTTGACCCTTAACTTTGTGAAATTTGTGGAAGCTTTCTTATTATGTATTGTAAATAATTTTACCACAAAAGCATCTATTTGTAAAACTAATAATTTTTATAAATTTTATATGTGTGTTACGTGTGTATGTTTGTACAAGCACATACCTAAGCACTAGTGTATATTGTTGTTTTCAGTTTTAAAAAATATAAACTTTGCATCTTACTTTCTCTTTCTCACATTTATAATTCCATAACACATACATTTGGAGTTTCATAGCTCTATATCATTCTTAGAATTGCACTACAGTAGTCCTTGTGTTACTATATCAACACATACTTATGCATTCTTTTATTATATTTTATTTTTTAATTGGCACATAATAATTGTACATATTTATGGGTATCTGGTGATGTTTGGAAACATATTAAGTGTAGTGTGATCAGATCAGGGTAATTAGCATATCTGTCATCTCATGTATCATTTCTTTATGTTTATTCTTATTATGAGCGTTTGTGTTATTTCTAAGTTTTCTCTTTCATGTCTCAAGCCTTTGTGATCATTCGTGTATGTAATCCCTTGCATATATACGGAGAATTAATCAGAAATAAATAATACCCAGAAGTGAAATTATTGATTTTGGGAGCAAGTTGATGTTGAGCTTAGCCAGAGAAAGCCAAAATATTTCCAACACGGTGAAATGTGGCCAGGAAAACATTTATCAAATTTGCTGTTTCTTTCTTTTTTTTTTTTTAATTGGGGAAAAACTACAAAGCATTTACAGTACAATGTTTAAAGTCACACTTTGTAGTTAACTGATTTCCCAAAATAGATTACCACTCAAGTTGACTTATCTTGTTACATTCAAAAATCTACTCTGTCAAAGTAGTCCATAGAGTACATACATAGTGCTCCAACTGTATCTACATACAACCAACACTCCATTTTAGGTGTACAATTAAATGATTTTCAGTGAATTTACCAAGGTGTACAGTTAATCACGTGAATCAGT
>CAUYRT010011882.1:0-22359 GCA_963574885.1 Lepilemur ruficaudatus | reverse complement strand
AACAGGCTCTCCCTCTGTTGCCTGGGCCAGAGTGCAGTGATGTGTTCATAGCTCACTGCAACCTCAAAACTCTTGGGCTCAAGTGATTCTCTTGCCTCAGCCTTCTGAGTAGCTGAACTTTTTTTTTTTTTTTTTTTTTTTGAGACAGAGTCTCACTCTGTTGCCCGGGCTAGAGTGAGTGCCATGGCATTAGCCTAGCTCACAGCAACCTCAAACTCCTGGGCTGAAGGGATCCTTCTGCCTCAGCCTCCCAAGTAGCTGGGACTACAGGCATGTGCCACCAGGCCTGGCTAATTTTTTCTATATATATTTAGTTGGCCAATTAATTTCTTTCTATTATTAGTAGAGATGGGGTCTCGCTCTTGCTCAGGCTGGTTTTGAACTCCTGACCTTGAGCAATCCTCCCGCCTCGGCCTCCCAGAGTGCTAGGATTACAGGCGTGAGCCACCGCGCCCGGCCTGGGGAACTTTTTAAAACATAAATTTATGAACCTCACTCTAAACCTACTGAATGATATTCTCTGGGATATATACTCAGAATCTTAAAAAATTTTACAAGTTACAAGTGATTTTAATAATCAGATAGGTTTACAAAGTGTTGGTCTAGACTGAGATGATGCTAACTCACCCTGCTTCTATCCATTCAGGCACTATTTTTAGGTTTCTATTTTGCTACAGGCCATGGGAATGCAAGGATGAATGATATGTAGCCTTGACTTGTAAAGAGCTTGCAGCCTGGTTCAAGAGATGGACACTATGCGGAAGCATGAGCCAAGATCTGGGTGGACAAACTGGGAAGGGAGAAAGGCTTACTCTGCTGAGGTATTGAAAGTTTTGAAAAAGAGGGAATAGTTGAATAGGAGTTGTAGGGATAGGCAGGCAGAAAGCAAAAAGAGCATTGAGGCCTAGGGGACTAGTGGATGCAAAAGGGTAGTATGGTGAAAGGCATCGGAATGGTCTAGAAATGATGAGTTAGGTGTGAATAGAGAAATTTCTGCAAAGTGGGGTGTTGGAGATGAGAGAGCAAGAGAGGTAATTAGGCCTTTGATTTTATGAAATGCTAAGAATTTATAATTTATTTTTGTGTGCTCCCACGTGTATGTATGTATAATCCATCAACCCAGGCTTACCCTCTTACCTTCCTCATGAAGTTGCATTCCTTCTCAGCTTAAATTCCAAGGTCAGTCCTTATTGACCTTCCCCTGAATACATCCTTAACACTTCCACCCCTCTTTCACTTTGCTGCATACAGTTGGTTAAATTAAAACCTTGGTTAAATCCAACTCTTCCAGCTCTCCGAGTTAGCACACACACAGCTAAGGGTGGATGGAGAAAAATCACAACCATACTGACTGTTCTCACTCTATATTCCTGATCACTAAGCTCACAAGAGAGCAATGCTTCCAGGCAATCATATTCTATTAACCTGGTCCACTCACTCTCTCATTTTCCTGGACCACTGAATCAGTTTGTTCCTCTCATCAAACCTCCACCTCCTCCCACACCCTGACTCTCAGATGACTTTGCTTTCTATAATACTTCACTGAGAAAACTGAAGCCATGAGAAAAGAGCCTCCCCAACCACCATCACCATGTACAACTACCTGTCTGCTTCTGTGAACATCTACTCTGCTTTCTCTCCTGTCAATCTCTGAGCTAAGGCTAACCCTGTGACCTGTGCACACCCATCTCTCAACTCCTTAAGGACATTGCTCCAACAATTCTCTCTCTATCTCCTGGATAATTTTTGCTCCCTATTAGATCACCCCATTAGCATAAAAGGATGTTGTTATTCTCCCGTCTTAAAAAGAAATTCTCATTAACTCTATTTCTCTCTAGCTTCTGCCCCATTTCTCTTCCTTTGTTATAGGAAAACTTTTTGAAAGAACTGTCCATAATACTCTCAGCCTCCAATTCCTCTCTTTCCATCCTTCCTGAGCTCACTTAATAGAAGCTGTACTGTTCAGTAGCATCAGTGATCTCAGTTCTCAGGCCTCCTCTTCCTTGACCTATCATCACTCCATTTTCTTCATTTGGCTTCTAGAACACCACACTTCTCTGGTTTTTACTTCACCTTTCTGTCTGGGACTCCTAGCCTTTGCTGGTTCCTTCTCATCTCTCTGACTTTTAAATATTCAAGAGTCCCGGAGTTCATTCCTTCAGCCTTTTCTATTTTCTATCTACACTCATTCTTTTGGCAATTTCACCCAGTCTTATGGCTATAAATACAATATTTAGGTTAATGACATCTAAATTTATATTTCCAACCTGGACATCTCCATTGAACTCCAGACTCATAAATCCAACTTCCTACTTAACATCTCTACTTGCATTTCTAATGGATATTTTAAACCAAACATATCCGAGACTAAGCTCTAAAATCCTTCCACCCTCTAAAACCTATTCCCTTTGCAGCTTTCCCATTTCAGAAAATGCCAACTTCTTTCTCCAATTGCTCAGGTCAAAGCCTTGGAATTATCCTCCCTTTCTTTCACACCTCACATTTAATCCCTCATAAAACCTGCTGATGTCATTTTCAAAATAGATACAGAATCCAACCGCCTCTCACCTCCTCTGCTGTTGCCATCTTGGTCCAAGCTACCAAGAACTCTTGCGCATTGTGATGGCCTCATGACTGGGATGATCACACATCTTGGTTGTGCTATATAAAGTCCCAGTTTCTGCTTTTGTCCTGACATAATTATTAACACTTTCCCTTCTTTTTAAAAGATGTCCCAGTTGAAGTATACAGTATATGATCACCCTTTTTATAACTCTGCTTTTGCTATTACCTTGCTTCCAGCTGTTCTTCATACACAAGCCTGAGTGATCATTTGAAAGTAAGTCAGATCAAGCAAGTCACTCCTCTGTTGAGAATCCTCCAATAGTTTCCTATTGCAGAGTAAAAGCTTAAATCCCTATCAGTGCCATATAAACGCTTACAAGGACCTATATGATCCAGCCTCCCATTTCTCCTCTGACCTAATCTCCTATGACTTGATCACTTGCTACTTTGCTCCAGCTACACTAACCTTATTGTCCCTGGAAAACGTCTTGCACATTCCTGTTACAGAGCTTTTTCACTTGCATTTTCTTCTTCTGCATTTGTATTTACTGTTCACTGCTCATCATCCACAGGTCAACTGCCAGACAGATACACTAACAGAACCCTGGATACATATTTCTGTTGCTACATTTCCTAAAGACAAGCTACTGGTCCATCTACCTCATCCTATTAATTCACTCATTCCTTCCCCTAAAACAAAGCATTGCATAGAAAACATAGTTTCCACACATGCTGCTTCTGTGAATCAGTGAGCATCACCAAAATCTTACCCTTGGTCTGTACCAAAAGAGATAGATCTCTAGGACAGTCTCCAATGTGCTAGGGAACAGAACAAAGTATGCAGCTACTGACAATGGGCACCAAGGAAGAAAAATACAAATTGGATGCAGAATTTCTCCAAACTTCTGACTTTGACTTGAGGACTTCCCATTGACCCAGCAGAATCTTTCTTTGAACTGCACCACAATCTGACGTTCTCTTCATTCAATCCTTCCTTCTCTCTTTCCACAGGTGCCAGATCTGCATTGTGGTCTGCAGACTCTACCTGCCTTCTCCCATTATATCTTTTGTAAGTCTAATCCGCTCTACCTGAGCAGACTCATACTAATTATCTGACAATCTTCCAACATAAACACAATCCTTGCCCTTCCAAAAAATCCTGAAGATCACTTTCTAGAGCCACCCAGAGGTTAATTAATCCTATGGCATTCTGCTTCCACTTATTTCCATCCATTTAGCTCCACCCTTCATCTCCAGCAACAGTTAGAGGCATAGTCCTGGATCACACAATGGAAAATGCGCAGCATTCCTGCTACCACCACAGCTAGCTCTCATAGCTGACGATAGGAAGGGTATAGACAAAAAGGTAAGTTTGGGAACAAACCTCCCACCTCAAGAATACTGCAGGGTGTGAGAGGTCCAAATTTGCAGAAGCCTTGACCTTACCATTTCTGTCAAAGAGAATCTAAACTTGGGTGGAGAACAGTCTGTCTCTGGCTCCTTAAGCCAGTCTAACATATGCACATGACATACACCTGTTTTACTGACAGAGATGAGTTAGTCACACTTACACCTTTATAACATTGTACCAGATTTTCTTTACTAGTCTCCATCCCTATCTGACTCCAGGTTCTTGGACATGGTGTTTATCTTTCTAAGGTAGAATAGCAAGCTCTTTCTTACTGAATTTTCATTTGGAATTACTGCTCCAAATTTTCTGACTTTGAAATACTTCAGGTAAATTTCTGCCCTAATTCCAGCCTCCCAAAGCACTGCTCTAATATAGATTACTCAATAATGCTTTGTCCAGATGGGACCTACTGTTTTCCAGAGAGAGGAGTTGGATATTTAGAGTGAACCATCACTACCCATTTGAGTTTTATAAATACCAATCTTCACATAGCATTTATTATAGTTTGCTTACTGTAGAAGAAACTTGGAATTTTCTCTAAGTTTGCAGAGAAAAAAATTATCTGCTACTTCTTGCTTTCCTAGAGAAAGCAAAAGAGTGACAGAATGAAGGAACGGGATGATATAGGCAAAATATATAATGATATTGATCAAAATATAAGATAGTTTATATAAAACACTAAGCACATTATTTATTCATACATTTAAAAAATCTTTCTTGAGCACCTGTGTGACAACCACTGAGCTAGATGCTGGGCATACAATGTGATCCCTGCCCTCATAGAGCTCAAAGTTTAGTGGTGGAGGCAGACATTAAGCAAACATTTAACAAAGATATGAGTGTAAAGGTAAACACAAATTTAAAAAATTAATTTTCCCTAGTACTAAAAGGAAGAGACTCCTCTTTCCTCTTTTCTTACAAAGCATTTTCTTTAGAAAGCCTGTAATGGTAAATTCTTTCTCTGTCTCTTTGACATGTATGTATAAGTCTTTTTAAAACCTAAGCCTCTTGCCAGCTTAATAACCCTGGAACGACTTTCTTGGGGACCTTGGAGACATCAAGGAAGAAAGGGCCCTCATCTCCCAGTTTCTGTGGAACAATGGGAGCCTAATTTCAGCAGGTGCCACGCTCCCAAACTGCTTTCTGTCATAAAGATATGAGTTTATTTTTTCTTTGAATAAAGCCATTTAGCAAACACTAGTGGTCAGGGTCACAGATGGTCACCCCAATTACCATGTGAATTGTTCATCCTAAAGGTGTGACAAATGGTATTTATCAAGGCCTCTTACTTGAGGACTACTTATCATATATTTTGAGAACATGTATGTAATGAGTCGCATCTGCTCGGCTATATAAAAGGATAAGATTTTTTTTCTGTCCTAGAAATCTCTTAAGGGGATTGCCTGTGATACACACAACATTCTGCTTTAATGCTTATTCAGTAATAGAACTGTTTTCTTTTTCTTCTACCTTTGTGGAGAGATTGGCAGGAAATTTTGTTTTCAATTATATTTTCCCCAGTAAGGGGAATGAGAATTTTCAAGTACTGTTGGTAGGAGGTAAATATGTGACAGCCATTCTGGAAAGGTATCAGATGGTATTTAGTGAAATTAAGTATGTCTTTTGCCCAAGAATTCTATTCCTGGTATATATCCCAGAGAAATTATCCTTAAGAAAATAATTACAAGGCAACATGTTCATTGCTGTGTTGTATACTGGAGTAGTAAACCTAAGTACACATCAGTAGCAAAACAAAGAAAGATACCCAAAACATGGTTAATGGACAGTACGGAAGACTGTGCAGAATATATGAACTATATGCACATACAGAAACATGGATAAGTCTTCAAATAGCACTGAATAAAACAGGATCAGAATAAAATTATAGCATATCATTTCTGTAAAGAAAAAATACAGACATACAAAACAACACTATTTTTCAAAGATAAATGCACAACCAAAGGTTTATAGGAAACATTAGATTTGTGTCCATGGTTGAGATGGGTTGGGGGCTGGAAAAAAAACTGGAGATAAAACTAGAGAAGGGTCTTGTATGGACCAGTGATGATAACATACTTCAACCTGAGGAATACAATCAACTTTCTTCTAAGCCTAAGGTCTAAATAAAGGACAGAAAGGAAAAGAGAGAGGGAAACAAGAATTATTCCACACAAAGAACTGGTCAGCTCTCTAGTGAATTAAGACTACCGCTCCTGCTTAAATTCACTGTGCCTCAATTTGCCAGCTTAGAGCTAAATGCAAATACAACTGGAACGGTAAACGAGGAGGTAGTGACTTTTTACAATTCCATTCTGGCTGCCTTTTAAGAAAAGCTTGTCCATTAATTATATATCAACAAATCATGAACAAAGACTATTTAACCTTTCTGGACAGACCCATTAGAAATAGCATTCTGTTTATCTAATAACTTTACTTCAGAACAACCCCTTTTAATCGGATCTTAATATATATTTATTGCTAGACATGAATAATAAGAGGGCTTCTGTTGATGAGCACCACATAATTATCTCTTCTACTGCCAAATTAAATCCTAAGTTGTGCTGAATTTATGATCCTTTATATCAAATTCAAATATGAGACAGTGAATTTTTACAGATAATATAATAAAATCATTAGCTAGAAAGTATTTATTTGCATAAGGACCAAATGTCTACAAGAATATAAAAATCCAATTAGCATTTAAAACATCTAAACTTAGTTCTCTGGAATTAAACGTAAAGGCATTACAGGGTATTACAGAATTGTAATTAGTTATCTCCACAGTTATGTACCAATGAGGATAGGGAAGTTTTGAGAAATAAACTTAACAACTGACTAAAAAGGTTTTAATTAACAAATTATTATGTTATTCAAAATTTTCTTATTTGGGTCAACAGAGTCACCTCTATTTGGTTAAAATAAATGATTCTTCTTTAATTTGGGAAGTGGTGCGGCAAGTCTGCCATAATTAGTGGTAATATATCTTCCCAGTTGTTTTCAGATTCAAGATTTCTTTACCTGTAAATAGATAGATTTAAGTTTATACGGTTTGGCCTTTGTCTATGAATATGAAGACAGATGAATGAAATGAAGTCTTATTTCACTTTGGATAATTACTCAATTTGCTAGACTTCTAGTAGTTTCAATTTCCATTGCTTTTTTTGTACTTAAAATTATATCATAAAGCAAATTTAAAGTGAGAAAAGGAGATTAAGAAAAATGGTCACTGTTTTTGTGTTGCTCCCACGGCTTTTAACTGTAAGCATCTTTTGCTTCACACATCTGGAATATTTGAACAACAGGCAATTCTTTTAAGAATTCCTGTGGACAAAGGCTTTAGTTTGGCAAGTCACTAATGGTTATTAAGTCTACAGCTATAAAGAAACTCTTGACTCAGTTGTTTACTGGCCAAATCCTTGAGCTTTAACTAGAAATAAAAACATTCTTAAAATTATGTGTTCATATAATTTAAACTATGTATCTTTCTCCCAGTCTTTTACTGGTTAGGAAAATCACAACAGATTTCTAACAATATACTTTGATAATGTCTATACCTTCATCCAAAGAGCTGCATCGCCACCAAATGAGAAACTGGATGTAGGTAATTCATCTAATTGATTTCTAATCCAATTTCTATATTTAAAAGTTTAGAAACCTGAACTATTATCTTCTAATTAGTCTTTATATTCTACAAAAAAAAATTCCCCCAAAACAGGTCATCTTGTTCAACTAGATGTCAGAGAGGGTAGTAGTAAAAGTAAAAATCATGAATCAAATTTTTCTGGCATTAGTTTGAAACCTCTAAGCCACAAATATTTTAATTAGTTTAATTTTCCTTGCAATAAAAATGTAGGAAAACTAGTTTACCTTTTTCCATATGTCTATGTATCTTTACAGTTAATATTACAAATAAAGTTAACTGAATCCCAGCAAATATGCTCAATTGTTGATAGTCGTTAAATAAGTGGAAATATTTCTTAAATCTGAAATATTTTTCTTGAGAATGCAGGATAAAACTATAATCCATTGAATGAGACGGCCATCTGGTGACGGACAAAAGCACTACAGACACTATTTTGCGTGACCTGATCATAAATATTCTACAGAAGCCAAGTAAACCACACACAGTCACAAAAAAAGAGCAGCATTGTCCAAAAGAAACATAAAGCAATTCACACATGCAATGTAAAATTTTTCTAATAGCTGCATTTTCAAAGCAGAAACAATACATTTTATTTCACCCAATGTATCAAAAATATTACTTCAATGTATAAACAATAGAATTATTTTAATTTTTATTCTATTGCTTTTCTTTTTCATTAAATTTAGCGAATTAATTTATATTGCTTTTTTCATACTAAGCTTTAAACATACCATGGGTATTCTACAGCACACCATCAAGTGCTCAATAGGCACACGTGGCTGTGGCTAGCTAGTGTCTTACTACATCGGAACACAGAGCTAGAGAATGCAACGAGAGCTGCAGTCACTTTGGTTTGTCTTTTACTAAGTTCACTCACTTCTCAGCCTCCCTACCCATTCTGAAAAGTCTCTCCCTTTCTCCCTTTAAATTCTACTTTATTTTGTAGACAATTTTTGTTTCCTGAACATCTTCGAATACTTAAAAGTCACTGAAAAGCCTGTCCAAGAACGACAAGGCCACCCCTGGAGGATCCATCTCTGCTCCGGAGGGGCACAGGGGCGTTCGTTTGCCCGCGCCGGCCTTGGGTTCGGCTCGCTGGGCACACAGCGGCTACACTCCCGGAAGGCGGTGGTCCCGGGACGCTGGAGGGAGGCTGCGTCAGGGTATCAGGGTCGTCTTGGTCGCCAGACCGCCTTGTGACATCACAGTTCCACGCCTTTGGAGTTCAAGTCCACAGAGACTCCGGGCGTCCAGGCCCCTAGGGCCAAAGATTTTTCTATGTGAGAGAGGCGGGACTGGAGGAGACACCAACTAGTCCCCGGCCACCTTGCCCCACAACTCGTGGCTTCCAGTCTGGTCCTCCGAGTCGCCGAAGGCAGGAGAAAAGACGAGCGCAGGTACGAAGAAACCCACAAACCAGAAGCTCCCTTCCTTTCCCAGAAGCACCAGCGGGGTCTTCCGGCCGGACCCCTGCCTCTGTTGATTGGTTGGAGGTTGGCGCCACGTGATGCAGACTCCGGCCGGCTGCTGCTCTCCCCGCCCCTGTCAGCCCCCTCCCCAACTGAAGGTCGCTGGAGGTGGAGAGCAGGTTTCCTAGGCAACCGCAGCCGGCAGTCTGTACACACCAGGCCCGAGGCAAGAGAGGCTGTGGTGCCCGCTGCTGCAAGACAGGTATTAGGAGGAACGAGCGGACTCTGACCTGTCTCAGATTGCCCTGGAATCCATCGTCTCTCTGGGATAAGGTGAGTATCCGCCATCTGGCGGCCTTAGGCGTACATCATCTGTAAGCAGGCAGGGAGTCTTTGCTCCCCTCGCCTCCCTTCTCGGCCCGCCACCTGGAGGAAGACGCGAGTGAAGCAACGTTGGGGTCTAGGGAACTCCGTAATGGTGCAGTGGGTGAGAGACAGTGACGTCGTGGCTTTACTGAGGCAGTCGGGGTGACTGGAGCAAAGCTTAAGAGGAGGAGGAAGAGGGTGACTGGAGCAAAGCTTAAGAGGAGGAGGAAAAGGAACGTGAGCCTTTACTGCACCGGTTAAGGTTCTGGGCAGGGAGAACCAAGTGCTTCTTGGCCAAACCTGATACTGCTCATCTAGAGCCGGAAGGGTGTTTAGTAGGACCATCAGTGATAATTGATGGATTCTGATCCTTTTATACCCAGTGAGGAAACAATTTGACCATATAGGGCTTCTACTTTGCAGAAAAGGAATTTGTTTTTTTCAGAACGACACCCTATTCAACTCTCATGGCAGACAGAAACACGGTCATTTATACTCTGATTATTACTCTGAATGATCGTGTAGAACAAATATTTCTTTAAGTCATACCATACATTGCCTATGGCATGACAATTAATTCAAACCATTCAACAAAATTTTATTGAACACTTAGCATGTGCCAGGCACTGTGATAGGTTCATAGTTCCAGCTCTTAATGAACATGCAACCTGGTAGGGAGGAAAGAATTGCAAACATCGCAATACAATGTGGCAGGCACTATATACAGGACATGTGCACACTTTAATTAGAGTCCCAAGGAAGAGGATGCTTATAATACTACCAGAGAGAATGAAAATCTTTACAGACTTTGAGTTAAATCTTTAAGGATGTATGGAGTATGCCATACAGTCATGGGAAAAAGACATTTTAGGGAAAAGAAACAGCATATGCCAAAGTACAGAAACATCCCAACCAGTTCAGAGAACTGTAGTTGTGGCCTGAACCTAGGGTGCTCTGTGAAGGTTGTGGTTGATGAACTTAAAACGTAGACAGGAATTAGAGCATGGAGACTGTGAATACCTTCCAAAGGGGTATAGCAGACTTACCTATCAGGAGGCTGACTGTCACAGTAGTGTAGAGGATGGATTGTAGAAAAGTGAGACTCCAGGGAGGGCATCAAATTAAGGTAAAGTTATGAGAACCTGAACTAAGGCAGAGGCAATTGGAATGGAGAAGAGGAAAAAAAATCTGATAGACATTTAGGAGGTATATGCAGAAGGATTTAATGAGTGAGTGAACCTGGGGAGAAAGTGTAAAAGATTGAGAGTAAGTCCCAGGTTTCTGACTTGGATAGGGGTCATTTATTAAGAGATGGAATACATTAGAATAATCAGGCTGGTTGGAAAATATAATGAGTTCAGTTTTGGACATACTGAGTTTAAGATAACTGTGACACATTCAGATGGAACTTTTCATCTGGGCAGTTGGATTTGTTGCACAGGAAATAGGAAGATAAAGATTTTCACCTAGAAGGAAACAACTAATTTTCAAAGTAGGTTTGAAATAACAAGTGTAGAGAAGCCAAGGAGAAAAAGTCAAACCAAAGGAGAAAACATAAAGGGGAGAGTCATCAGCATTGTCACATGCCGTGTCAAGGTCAAGTTGAGAGCTGAAACACACTCACTGTCTTTGGCAATTAGAAGGTTATTGCTGACCTTGGTAATAAGATGCTGTAATGGCTTGAGGTGTCCTCAGTTGGAGTGCAGTGGGTCAAGGACTGAATGGAGGTAGTGAAGTGTTGCTAATGATTATCTAAAAGCTTTTCTCTAAAATATCTAAAAATAGCTTTTCATGGAAGAATATAGGATAGGAAGGACTTCTTTTTAAGATAGGAAAGACCTACCATTCATGTACAGGAAGAAAAGAGATGCTTGAGAAGGAAATATGAGAATAAATGAGAAAGAGGAAAATTTTACAAAGCATTGTTCTGAAAGAGACAGAAGAGGATGAAATCAATATACAAAAAGAAAGATTAATTTTGGACAAAAAGAAGAACACCTCTACTAAGTCAAAAGGAAAGGAGAGAAAGGGAATTAAAGGAATGTACATTCATCACTTCTCGGCCTTTTGGCTAAGATCAAGTGTAGTATCTGTTCTTATCAGTTTAAAGGAATGTACATTTGATGGCATCACTATTCTCTGTGAAAATGGGGACAAGTTCATCTGTTGAGAGACAGAGAAAAAATAACCTTGAGAAGAGTGGTAAAAGTTTAGAATACTCATCACATTATGAATCTTAGATTTCTAGTCCTACTCTCCTGGGAGAGGAAATTGACAAGGAAAATAAATAACATGTGTTGCTGAAGATCCAGCTGAAGTTAGAGGCCATGCATTTGTAGTAACTTCAGCTCCATGCTGGTTATGTGAAACTTTCCATCAACAAATCCAAAGCGGAGGTTAGAGGTGATTGGCTCAATCCAAGGTTTGCAATTTGAAAGGTAAAAGCTATAAAAGTTCCTGATGGCTCCTGGTTTCCTGGGGAAACTAGAGAAGACCTAAGCCTTTTAGAAGGGCGGGCACTGAAAAGAGCTTTCCCAAAGTGCAGGAGAGTAGATACTAGCGGGCAACAGGACATTCACCTCTTGTGGAATCAGAAGCTTCTTTTGGAAGCCTTGGATCCATTTGTGACTGGAGAAAGCATATGAGGCTTATAAGTACAGGAAGGTCCAGGTGCCTCATGATTCAGATATAGTTATGCAAATTATACAATTTGGAGTTTTAAATTACATTTTGTTTTGCTAATTACTTGTTGAATGAAAACATGATTTTTTTCCCTAAATGAAGTCATTGGTGAAGAGAAAATAAGGCAAAGGGAGAGGTAAGATTGATATCCCAAATGTGCATATTTCTCTACCAAAAAAAAATTAGTCTCCTTGAATAAATGGAGAGCTATACCTTGTTCTTGAGGAAGACTCAATACTATCAATATGGAAATTCTCTATAAATTAATCTTTACAATGTAACCTCAATCAAAATCTCAACTGAATTTTTAAAAACTAAATACAAAAAAATCATAAATCTTATTTGGAAAATAAGATTTCCAAATCTGGAAACTTCCGAAGAAGAATATTAGGTGGGAATTTACAATATAAATCACAGTAGTTAAAACAGGATGATACAATACTGGTATAGGAATAGACATAGCTAAGGAAGAGCACAGATTAGAAAGCCCAAAATTTGGTCCAAGTATATATGATCATTTAGAATATAACAAAGAGAACATTAAATTCTTTCTGGAATAGATATCTTGAACATAGATAATTTGGATCACCATTTAGTGACTTTGGAGGTTCGAAGGGAAGGCTTTGGCCCTTGTGGTGGGCAGCCAGGCTTTCCTTTGCTGCTCACAGACATTAAACCAGAATGTAGGGGGTTCTCTTCCTATGAGTAGAGGGGCTACAAACCCTCATTTATATGGTGTACTCTCTGAGTAAACCTAGGGAGGGAAGACTATGGCCTACCTCTATGTATGGGCCTTTCATGGAATATCTGAATTCTTTTATTTTTTTAATATTTTAAATTAAAAAAATTTTTTTTAGAAACAGAGTCTTCCTCTGTCACCAGGCTGGAGTGCAGTGTCACAATCACAGCTCACTGCAGCCTCCAACTCTTGGGCTCAAGTGATCCTCCCTTCTTGTCCTTCGAAAGTGCTGGTATTACAGGTGTGAGCCACCATGCCCGGCCTTCCAAATTCTTTCAGGTTGCTCCTTTCTAAGTGATCCCTTGCCTGACACCACCTGAAGCCAATGCTGTAATATATTGGTGTTATCCAAGAATGGGGTAAAGTTGCAGTTGCCAATGGGAAGCAATGAAGGAATGAGCAATATTACTTTCAATATAGGTCTATCATCTAATCACTTTCACTACCCCCACTACTCCCACTCTACTCCAACCACCATCCTGTCTCACTTATATTATTCCAGCTTCCCATTAACTGGTCTCCTTGCTTCTGCCCCTGACTCCTACAGTCTATTTTCAACAGAGTAGCTGGAGTGATCTTTTCAAATATTTAAGACAGCTCATATTATGCTTCCATTCAGAGTCTTCATATAGCTTTCCGTCTTCATAATACAATCCAAAATCCTCTAGAAGGGCCTACAAGATAGCACATGATTTGGTCCCAAAATACCTCTCTGACCTCACATCCTACCAATCTCCGTTTCTCTTGATATGCTCCAGGCACATCATTTTCCTTGCTGTTATGCAAACATGCCAAGTATACTCTCACACCATTTTTTTATTTTTTTATTTTTTGCAATTGCTATTCCCTCTGCCTGGATACATTTTCCCCACATTCTCTCATGGATCATACTTCCTTATTTCTCTTAGTTCTTTGTCCAGATTCCACCTTATCAGAGAGATCTTCTCTTTCCTCCCACCACTCTCATTCTCTGCCTGATACATATTAGGCCCTCAATACCTATATTAATGAATGAGTGAATGAATGAACTGAGAGTCCTGTTAGGATAATTTGCTGGCTGTGTTTTTCTTTGTGGTGCTAGGTCCCTCTCCTCCTTCTTGACTTAGTGTCTTAGTTCATTTTATGCTGCTGTAATAAAATCTTTGAGACTGGGTAGTTTAAAAACAACACAAACTTATTTCTCATAGTTCTGAAGGCTGGGAAGTCCAAGAGCAAGGCACCAGTATCTGGTATCTGGTGAGGATCCTTTTTCTGCTTCTAATATGGTACCCAGAAGGCTGCCTCCACCAGAGGGGAGGAACACTGTGGCCTCACATGGCAAAAGTCAGAAGGATGAAAAAGAGATGAACTCCCTCCATCAAGCCCTTTTAAAAGGCCATTTAATCCCATTCATGATAGGAGGGTCCCTCATGATCTCTTTAGGGCCCCACTGTTTACTACTATCACATTTGCAGCTCCTAAATTTTGGAGGGGACACATTCAAACCATTGTACTCAACATGGTGGGGCAGTGTTCCCAATTTACAAAGCCTGAGTGCAAATATAGACTGTGTGTAGTTTTTCTGGTACATATCTCAAAGTCCTTTGATTTGGTTCCTTATGTATGGCCTACAACTACCCTTTTCCCAACCACTGATACTCTGAGTTTGAGGATTTTTTTAGAATAGTTTTGAGAAAATTTTCTCCCTGGTACCTTGGATTTTGGTCTGCTTTGTACTGATGGTATTTTTTTCCCAACCTGATGTCTTCTGTGTCATTTCTAAAAGACCTTTCTCAATATTTCTGACAATCAGTGCTCTTTTCCTATCACTGCTATATGTTTCTTTCTTATTTTCATATTTCTCTAGTCATTCTAGTGGGGTTTGGGGAAGGCAGGCGGGTAAATACATGGATTTAAGTCGCCAACTTTTTAAATTAAAATTTTAATTTATGTATATATACCTGCACATGTACATAATTTTGCATAGATGAATAAAAGTGAGCATATAAATGCTTTTTAAATAAAAGTTTAAGTAGAATTTTATTAAAGTATAACATACGTGCAGAGATTACACAATCTTAGGTGTCTAATTTTATTTTCTCAAAGTGAACACATCCCTTTAACCAGCACCCAGATCAAAAAACATATTGTTATGAGCACTCCAGAATTCCAGAAGCCCCTCGTTTGCCTCCTTCTAGTCACTAACCCCTGAAAGGTAACCAATATCCTGACTTCTAATACCATAGATTAGTTTGTTTTCAAATTTTATATGAATTGAGTCATGCAGTATGTACTCATTGTTATGTGTGTGTCTTCTTTTGCTCAACATAGTTTTTGTGAGAATCATCCATGTTGTGTATAACAATAGTTATTTCTTCCTCGTTCCACTTTTAGGTATAAACCCAAAGGAGATTTCTAGCTATGATACGCATGACAAAATGTTCAGAGAAGCATTATTTAATCCCCACTGGAAATAGTCCAAATGTGTACCAACAATAGAAAGAATAAACAAATGGTTATACATTCATAGTATGCAATATTTAACATGCTTTTAAAAAAGTATAGTTTTTTTCTTTTCCATTTTTGCCTTGATCTATCCTTATCCAACATTCTTATTCCAGCCACGTTAGCTTTCACCTGCATCTAAGGTAACTCATGTTAACAACTTGTTATATATATTTCCATATTTTCTCTTGATGTCATATATACATACACATCCGTCCATCCATATATATGTGTGTATATATATATATATACACACACACACACATTTATACATGCATATACAAATATCTGTGGAGGAGATATTATAAAAAGTGGGATTATAATATACACCATTTTCTACATCTTGCTTTGTCATGCTATCATATTGAAACCAGGATTCCTATATTCTTTAGATAGTATATTTCTGGAATAATATAATGAAAATATTAAAAATTATGAAAGTTTGGTTAAATTTTATTGAAGCTATTTAGGTATTAATTGGTTCATATCATCTAGAATGAAGAAGTTAGAGAATTCATTTTAATAAACATTTATTACTATGCCAAGTATATTGCTAAGCCCCGAGGATTCTTCTCTTTGCTAAGTACACTTAGAGAATTGTGTTCAGTTTTAGACACCACAGTATAATTTGAAGGATAAACCAGAGCCTGTTCAAAGGAAGGAAACAGGAATATCTAGTGAGAGAACTAACAACTTGAACTGGGAGTGAGGCAATGAGAGATGACTATTTTCTTCAAGTATGGAAGGGTTATTATGTGGGGAAAAAATTAGAATGACAATAAAAGGGAAGAAGTTATGGAGAGACAGAGTTAAATTCAGAATAAAAAATAATCTTCTAACAGGAAACTTCAGAGATGGAATGGAATCTCTTAGGGTCCAGACAGATACTTGGTTATATACTATATGAAGATTTCAAGCCACAAGTAGGTGGTTCCTTTCAGGTCCCTTTTATCTTGGAATGACATGACTGTAGTATTTATTTAAACTTTTCATTTTCCTTGACAGATATAATATTATGACCATTGTTTTTAATGGAAAATGATTGAAAGTGAAAATCTAAACCAAGAAGAAATAATTAAAGAACTGGTGAGTCAAAGCCAAATTTATTTTCAACAATTTGTGACAATATTAAATGGAACATTTTTATGCTCCTTTCTAAAGCTAGAAGGGTTATTTAGTGATTTCTTTTACCCTGTGACTTTTGAAAACAGAAAAATACATATGTGGTACAACTTTCTCTCTTGTGAGAGTACAAAAATGGCATCATTTCAATTGACAATTTATAATTTCAATAATAAATAATTGACAATTTATAATTGGGAAAAGTCTTTTGTATCATCTAAAATAAGTAGTAACTCAATTTCTTTCTCTTAAAACAGTGTTTGTGCAATGGTTTATCTTATGAGATGGTTGTACAAGAAGGATCAGACACTTCAAGACTGGAGATGTTTTTCTCAGGGTATCCTCATATAGTTGGATTGTCATTGTTTCCTAACTTAATAAGTCTTACAATTATTGCTCAAGATATAAAAGAAATTTCAGGGTTAGAGACTTGTTTACAACTTAAAGAACTTTGGATTGCTGAGTGCTGCATAGAGGTAAGTCTAAATATATAACCTTATGTGGAGTATTTTATCCTGAATTCTTTGGCTTTGGAAAAATAATTTATTGAAATATATGTCTAAGGCATGGGTAAAACAGATAAATGGACAAAAGACAGAAATTGATTTGTACAAAGGAAAATCTAAAAATAAGGAATTAAAACATAAACATATTCTACTTTTTGGTAATCAAATCAAATCATAGCCAGTATTACTTAGTAGTAACATTGGCTTACTTAGACATAGTTGGATGTGTTAAAATTATAACATCTATCTTGAAAAACAATATTGCAAAATGTATCAAGAGCCATAAAAATGTGTATAGTACATACTTTTTGACTTAGAAATCCCTATTCTAAGATTTTATCCTAGATAAGTAATTCAACAGCAGAAAACAACTATATGCATGAAGATATTTGTTGTATTATTTATAATAGCTAAAAATTTGAAATGTAAATATGTCATACATGGGGTAATTTTTAAGGAAATTATAAACTTCAAGAAATATTTTCTAATTATAAAATATTATAATTTGAAGGATTATAGAAACGATTTTAAGTTTAAAACTCTTCCAAATGTATATGCATTATGATTATAACCACATAAAAGTAGGTCTAGAGTTGATTAAAATTTAAAGAGAATATGCAAAGTTGAAAATAGTTGTACTTAGGTAGAAGGACTATATGCTTTTTCTTTTAAAAAAAAATTTAGTTCATTTTGCTGGATATTTATTTTGCAATAAAATGTGCTATTTAAGAGAAAATGTACTTAGAACCCTACTTTAGGGTTAATGGAAAGGATTAATGGCGAAACATAAGCTAACATGATTCTGTCTCCCCCTTTATTTTTTTACAGAAAATTGGAGGTCTTCAGGAATGTAGAAATTTGGAAAAACTGTATTTATATTATAATAAAATTTCTAAAATAGAAAATTTAGAGAAATTAATCAAATTGCAGGTTCTTTGGCTAAACCACAATACAATTAAAAACATTCAGGTAAGATAATTTCAATGATTTCTATGTAAATCCAATTACTGTGGAGTTTAAACCACAATGACCAAGATTATATTATGGTTAGGGCCAGAATACCCATGGCTAGTATAATTATTGTTGTTAAAAAGAACTAACACGTTCTTATGTATGTAGCAAAATGTATGTAACATTTTATAATGTACAGAGAGCTTCTTTTACATCACTTTCTTTACTCTCACAAGCCTGAGAGGTAAGGTGGTGTTATTCCTTCTTTGAAGTTAAAAAAAAAAAAAAGAGGTTTAGAGACATTCTATAACTTGCCAAAGATTACAAATGTATTCCATGTGATGTGTTCCTTTTCTTCCTACTGCTCTTCTTTTCCTCTCCACTCCCCTCCCTGGTCCCTCCTCCAATAATTTCCTTTAGGTTCCAGTAGAAAGAAACAAATATGGCTTCTCTGAAGCACCCATTTCCCTCTGTGCTTGTGAAGTACAAAGCATCCAATGCTCAGAGAACCTCGATAACTAACCAGTTGATCAGAGATGATTTATAAATAAAGATTTTAATTATTTTTTTCTAAATTATATTGTCTGAATTTTTAGGGCTTGCAAACTTTGAAGAATTTAAATGATCTCAACCTTGCTGGAAATCTAATAAGCAGCATTGGTATGTACTATTTCATTTGGAATCTGAGATAATGCTACAATAATTTTTATTAGTATAAAAAAGTACATGCTTAGATTTCTTTCTTTTAGACTTTTTTGTATAATATTATTGCAAAGTATTTCTCTACCTGTGATTACAAGATGTGAAAATATTACCCACTAATCAGTTGTTACTAATTATACAATGATACCATTAGTCTTATTTATATTAAAGAAATGATGGCCATATACAGTTCAGAAGTACAACATGACAGGAACAGGAGTAAAACAGGAAATTTAATTTTTCTTTCATCTTATTCTTTAAAGGCCGATGTCTTGACCCTAATGAACAGCTGGAAAGATTAAACCTTTCTGGTAACCAAATATGTTCTTTCAAGGTATGTTTAAGTGGAATGATTCATTTTTATTTATCAGCCTGGATCATGAACAATTTTGTTGCATTAAATGTACTACAAAATCCCCTTTTAAGAATAATTTTATTGTTTTGGGATACCTGATACTCTAGGAAATTTGAGATTCAGCTGACTACATTGGCTTTAATGATCTGACACTGTTAAAGCCAAACAAGTAACTATTTACTTGGCTCTTAGGATGCCATTTTCTCTTAGTTTTCTTTCAGTTTTTCTGGCTACAACTCTTCAGTTTCTGTTTTTTTTTGTTGTTGTTTTTTTTTTTTTTTCTTTTTTTGGGATAGAGTCTCACTCTGCTGCCCGGGCTAGAGTGCCGTGGCATCAGCCTAGCTCACAGCAACCTCCAACTCCTGGGCTCAAGGGATCCTCCTGCCTCAGCCTCCCGAGTAGCTGGGACTACAGGCATGCACTACCATGCCCAGCTAATTTTTTCTATATATTTTTAGTTGGCCAATTAATTTCTTTCTATTTTTAGTAGAGACGGGGTCTTGCTGTTGCTCAGGCTGGTTTCAAACTCCTGAGCTTGAGAGATCCACCCGCCTTGGCCTCCCAAAGTGCTAGGATTACAGGCGTGAGCCACCGTGCCTGGCCCAGTTTCTGTTTTTTCATCCTCTTTTAGCATCTAAACAATTGACTGCCCTTGATCAATCCTTGGATTGTTTCTCATTTCTATCTGCCTTCATTCTCTAAATAATCTCATCATGTCTTATGACTTTCAATACCTTTTATCTACTGATTACTCCTAAATTGATACCTTGAGTTTCTTTGAAAACTCCCCAGAACTATAAACATCTCCTGTCCTAACTTGAAGTGATTTCCCTCCACCAAACCTTCTTCTCCTGCAGCCTTCCCCACTCTCTAAATGGTATCTCCATTCTTCCAGTAACTTAATCCAAAATCCTTCATCATTTTTTACTTCTCTTATCCAATCCATCAGCAAATTCTGTTGGCTTAACCTCCAGAATATGTCCAGAGTCTGACCACTTCTTACCACCTGCATCACTACCAACCTGGTTCAAAACGTCATCATCTCTAACCAACATTATTGAAAATTGACAAAAAACTCCTAACAGCTCTCTCTGTGTTTATCCTATGTCTACTATCAATCTGTGCACACATTTTAGGGCCTTTCCTAGGAATATTTGTCCCTCACATACCTGTATGACTCATTTCCTCGCTTCTTTCAGATCTTTGTTAAAATGTTATGTTCTTAGTAATGCCTTTGCTGCCCAATTTTGTAATAGCAACAACTCCCATTCCCCTCCCCAACCTGCCGTACTCCTTACCACACTTCCTCTGTTTTACTTTTCCTCTTGACACATCCCTTGCTAGAATATAAGCTCCATGAGTACAGGAACTTTGCCTATTTTGTTCACCACCATACCCACAATGCTTAAAACAGTGATGGACATGTAGTAAATCTCAATAAACATTTGTCAAGAACATGAATGAAAAACAGCCAAGCTAAAGGACTTAATGTTTGTCACATATAATATGGGTTAAAACATGTTGCATTCATAATTTTGACAATATAAGATTTAAGGTATGTATTCAAATACTTCCTCTAAAAATATTGAAGAAAGATAGGTAAATACACTATAAAAATAATTTTGAATTGATAAGTATTAAAATAGGCATTCTCACTCAGAGAAAAATATAAAAAGACCAAAAAGCTATAGAATGAGGCAGAATAAGTACCTCAAAAAGAAATTTAAACAAAATTTTATTTTATTAGTCAAATTCAAGAGGAAGTATTTGACATGAACTTTGAAGGGTCAACAGAATTTTAACAGGCATTGCAGGAGGATTTTCTGGGCAGTAGAGGCGGGCATTTTAAGATGGGGACAGAAATATGCACAAAGGCATGGAAGTAAGAAATCAAGAGGTATATTTGAGTAACATCAGCATTGTCATTTGACTGGAGTATGCAGTATACAGGAGAATATTGAAAATTAAGACTAACTAGAAAGGTCAATTGTATCTTTAATATTGGCTGTACTCTATTGACAACAAAGAGCTGTCAAAGTTTTTGAGCAAGGAAGTGATATGATCAGATGTTCTTTAGGGATGGTAATCTGGAATTACTGTTTGTTGATCTGGAGCAACTTCAAGCAGAAAGCCCAGTTAAGAGATTATAGAATAATTTAAATGAGAGATTATGAGAATCTGAACTAAGGTATTAACAGCAAAAAAAGAAGAAGCAGAAGAAGGAGTGGGGAGGAAGAGGGAGAGGAGGAGGAGGAGAATTATTTGCAGGATTTGGCAAGCTAGTAGAATATGAAGATCAAGAGAGTCCAAAATGAATCTGTGAGTACAGTTCTTAGCAATCTCAGGAAATACACAAATCAGAAAAAGTGGCTAGTTTGGGAGGGAAGAGAATATATTTGGTCCTGGATATGTTGAGTTTAGAGTACCAATGGGGCCATGGTTGGAAATGAGGGGCTGAAATTCCAGGGCTAGACTAGTTAATTTAAGAATTATTAGAAGACATCTCCTATGGATCCAATATCCATAAAGAATGAATCTTTGCTCTTGGAAAATATATATATTTAGGGGATTTGAAGAAAATGAGGAGCCAATAAAAGATGGACAAAGCTCTGAGAGAAGTTGAAGGGTAAAGAATAAGAACTTTAAACAGTATGGTCCATAGTACCAAATTAGGCAGAGAGATCAAGAATGACAAGGACTAAAATACCTGCCATAATTTATCATGGAAGCAAATATGCTTATGCCAGACCAGGTCTCAAGAAAGAGTCATAGTCATGGGACCCTTTCTGCTTGACTAATATGTTTTGGCAATATGTTTGATGGCTTGCTGGCATTTAGCTGATTGGTTATTTAGTGAACTGGGCTAGCAAACACCTGGTCAAACAAGTCAGAGGTTAAGACTGCAAATCTGTGATCTGGGTGGAATTAGATAAAGGTCTCCTTCCTAGACCAGCCATATGTCCTTAGTGGGTTCCTTATTGAATATAGATTGACTGAAGGCAGACATTGAGTGAACAACCTAGCCTATTACTGTTTTATGGATACTGGCAGAAGAAATAAGACTCCTGGGTTAGAGACAAAGGACTTTATTACTTATGCCACAGAAAGTAGCATGAACACAATGTTGGTTTGGTTCAGTTTCCTATGCCCCTCAAATCCCATGGGGGTGACTGGTAGACCTGATGGATTCTCAACATGCAATGGATTTGCATCATATCACATCTAAGGAACACAGAAGCTTGGGAAATCTACTACTTTAGAAGCAAGCTTGCTTTCTATAGAGGGACAGGGGGTTGGGAAGAGTGGGGACATTACTTCATCCCTCATGGTTGCTCACTATACACACAATGCTGGGAAATAGGTAAAGAGCAATCATGCCTTGCATTCTTGGCATAGCAAGCAAGAGTGTGAAGGGATGCTTAGG
>CAUYRT010011880.1:0-37540 GCA_963574885.1 Lepilemur ruficaudatus | reverse complement strand
CTACCACATGGATTTCAGGTCTCTCAGTCTAACTTTCCCAAACTCTGTCAATCCTTTTCTCGCTTCTTAATCTCAATTGTTCCATATTGCACAAAATATCTTGATCTGGTCTGTGTATCATGTGATGCCACAGCTATTTTTAAAGAAGTAATTGCCTCAGGTACAAATTGGTGCCTGATCCTCAACTATGTCAATTTATTTTCAATGGGCATTTAGATGTAGACACATTAAAACATGTCTTTTGTAATTCATCTCTTGCAGTCTGTGTTCCCTTTAGTGGTTTCTTCTCAGTCTTCATGCAGGGTTGTCACTACATTGACTGCTACTCCTTGTATCTTAGTAGCCAGCTGCAGGTGTTGTAGTTCAAAAATTCTTCCTGCAGATGCCTTATTCACAGCCTACATCTAAAGTAATTCTTTTTAATCTTCCTTCTTTCAGAATTATAAGGCAGAAGGGAATGTGAGAGAAAAGTAGAACCATGTCTTTCGGAGGGCGTTAGCTCCTCTTCTATGTTCTTTCTATTATTGGTGCTTGTGCTCTTTATATTTATGTCTGCTTCTTTTTTGCCTCTTTGTTTTTTATTTCCTTCCTCTCCCTCCCACCTCCACCCCCGAGGGATTATAGGAATTAGGAACACTTGGCGTTGGAGTCATTTATAAATCCACTGATTTATAAACAAATTGGGTAAGCCATGGAGCTCGTTTTACAACAGAGATTTTACTTTGATTTTACAAGTATTAAAAGAAGAAAGTAAAAATTATTTTATAATGTTCCAGGGGAGAAAGAGCCTAAAATTCGTCAGGACTCTTTCCCTTTCTCCCATGAACTTAATATTATAATTATACACTCTAATAGGCCTCTCCAAGATTATATGTCAGTCTGCTCAAGAACAGACTCTAAAACTGCCCATTTGGACTCATATATTAGATATGTATGTGACATCACTGCATCTCTTTGGGCCTCAGCCCTCATGTGTTTAGCCCCTGGGGCACTCCAAAGAACATTTACTGGGTCTCTGCAGTGAGTCAGTTTTGTAGAATAGTGATGGGTTACCATCCTCTGTCTCCTTTGTCCCTCCTCCCTCTCTCTTGGCTCCCCTGCAGTGCCAGGCAAGTGTGCTCAGTGCTTGGTGCTTTAGCAAGTATAAGTTAACAGAAAATCAGTTAGCAAGTACAGCAAATGGTATAATTGCCCAGAGATGGGCTGCTCTCTTATGCTGCACTGTCACCTCTTGCCTCCTGGGTCTCAGGCTAGGCCAGGCTTCATCTCACCTTCAGAGAACCTGTAGCCCTTGTATCTGTTGTTGGCTGAGCCAGCTCACCAGGCAGAAATCTCACCCATCTCAACGGCAGGTAAGACCCAGACTGGATTCCTTTTCCTGACAGTTGCTGCCTTTTTCCCTCCTTTCCCAGCTGTCCTCTATTCTTTTTTACTTCCCTCCCTCCCTCCCTTCCTTCCTTCCTTCCTTCCTTCCTTCCTTCCTTCCTTCCTTCCTTCCCTTCTTCCTTCCTTCTTCTTTCCTTTTCAACTGGTTTACAGCATTCTTTTCCTGTACCACTTCCCATGTGGTGGTCAAGGGTTTGTTCAGTGTCTCATGGCCCCTGTTAACCCCTGATAACAGAGATATTGGATGGTGTGTCCCAAGCTGTGATCTATCAAATACAAGCCCTCTAAAATATTCTGTGTAGGAAGACTCTGGATCTAAATATTAATAGCTTTTAATTCCCAAATAACTTTGGGAAGTGATGAGCCCCTTTTCCATAAGAAAGTCTTAGAGAAGTCCTAAGAACTTTGGACTTCTCTAAAGAGTTAGAAACCCTTGAAACTGTTTTTTTTCAAGCTCTCCAAACTTTTCCCTAAGGAACCCTCTTTCTGAGTAGCAGCCCCTGGGTTTTTGTGTAATCTGCTGTTGGTAACATCACACTCGACGCTCTCTGAGGCTGGTTGCAGATCTAGAGCTCTAGTTCATTCATTCACTTACAGGTCCCTTGAATGGCTGGAATGAGGTGCCAGACAAGCAACTTTCAGTGGAAGGAGGATGGGGGATGGCACTAATGGTGGTGACAAATCCTTGATGGCTGCAAACCCCTGGGGAGAGAAGCCTCAAAAGTGGGTGGAGGAGGGACAGGGGAGGGAGTGAGCACTGACAAACTATGCCCAATTGATCTTTTTGCCTGTGGCCCTAGCTATAGCAGTGATGGCTTTCAAAAGCCTTATCCAGCAGGTCTTACTCATTGAAAAATGCATTCTGAGATCAATAAGCAGGATGGAGAGGACCAGGCAAGTTAATTCTGTGGCACAAATGTGCTATGCCATTTGCTTTCCTCTCCCATAACTGAAAGAAAATCTTTAGCAATCTGTCCAGTGGAATAGGAAAGCCATGTAATCAGGATTAGCTTTGAGCTCACACCTCTATAATAAATGAAGGCTCTGTAGGTGAGAATTCATGTAACACTTTTAATTAAGATAGCTGCAGGGGAATGGAAAGAACCCTTTAGTAAGTGACACACCCTTCTTCCCTCCTGGGGAAAATGAGGCTCAGCCACTAATTGGTGTAATTAGCACTGAAAGTTAAAAGATATCCCCTTTTCTCTCCTTTCTTTGGCTTTAGAACACCTGGGTTCTTCGTTTTTGATTGATTGGTGCCTCCTCTTTCTTTTATGAAAGTTCAAGTTGCTTTTGGGTCTTGCCTGAACCTCCTTTCCAGATGGAAATTGGGAGCCTGTTCTCAAGGGCTGCACTGCCTGGTCCTGGCTGAAGCTAGGAGTCAAGAATTTTAATCTCTGGCTCTTTCCAAACGCTTGCTAGGATTGGTTCGAATGTGTTTTTAGGAAGTTCTGTCATCTTTTTAAAAGAAGGCAACCCAAACAGAACAGAATGATAAGGAGTGTATCGCTATGGAAATAATTGAATGAAAATTTTATTTCCTACTAATTGAGGGAGAAAAGAAAATATCCTCCCAAGTAGAAATAAAGGGGAAACAAAGACCTAGAATGTAATTAAAAATAATTGAGGAAAAATAGTAACCCAGAGGGATTCTCCAAGAAGCGGCTCTCCCAGACACAGATGGGTCCATCCTCTTCTTGCTGCTGCTTTGTGATGCAGGAGAGTATGCAGGAAAACCACCTCAGGGGCTAGAAGCTTGGGGAAGCCTCTGGCTTAGCTCTGTGAGCAGCATGAGAAGACACTTTGTGATCTATGTCAAAAGGTGCTCCAAGGGACCTTTGGAGGTACATGCCAGGTTGGTTTAAAGTTCAAAAGCTGAAACAAGCTTCTCTGAGAAGTTCCAACTCCAGTAGGTTTGAGAGTGAATTCTTTCAAAGGTGCTCTATTAAGATTTGGGGACATGGATCACATAAAGCATTAATGGGCAGATCCTTTACATATTATTGAAAAGCAATTGGCTCCAGAGTGTTTTATTTCTTCAAATATTTATCCTAATTATATATCTCATTAAATATGGTAATTGGTAAGTCTGGGTAATATTTTTGTTTCCCTAATTGTGAGTGCCACTTTTTAACTAATAATATCATTTCACTTGGATCTGTGTCTGGTGGAAGCGTTAACTGATGGGGTTACCAAGTCATGATTGAGAAAGCTCTCTCCACCTTAAGCCAGCTGCAAACCTTGGTTGCACAATACAATCACCTGGGGAGCTTTGAAAAATCCCAATGTCCAGGCCACACTCCCAGACCAGTTAAAACAGAATCTAGTGGGTGGGACCCAGGCATCGGTATTTTTAAAATCTCCTCAGAGGATTCCAGTGTGAAGGGTTGACAGCCACTGACCTAAGTGGAAATAAACATCCTCTGCAAGCCTGGTGGACGTGATATGTGATAATGCACATTATTAGAAAACCATCTCTCTGCCCAGCACCCCCTCCTGGTCTTCCTAGGGCTCCAATGGTCCCAAATGGGGCTAAAAGCTGAGGGTGCTTTTTGCCTTCCTCCCAGTGGTGTTTAGCGACCAGATGAATGTTTAGCGACCCACTCCCTGAAATTAAAAAAAATCCCTGGTTTGTAGCATATGCTGATTTCCAGACTCTGTAAACTCCCACCCTGGTCAATTTCCCCTACCGAGTTGCTATCACTGAGCTTGGAGTTGGGAGGAGATGTGCACAGCCAGCTCCGGAGACCAGCACCTCTTTCCCAGCTCCAGATTTTCTCACCTTTCCTCTGCATACACCCCCAAGTAGCTCATTCTCCCTTGGTGGGTGGTCTGGGTTTTGAGCCACCTAGAAAATACTTCTCTGCTTGTATGATACACTGGCTTATCCTGCTCAGGTAAGATCATACCTCTTCCTGGTTAAAGAGTATAGGTGACATCTGGAAAACACCAAGGGAGGGTGCCTAAGACTGGGGATGTTTGGGCAGTTGGAGTTCTGGGTTATACTTTAATCTGTGAATCTGACTAAGGTGAGTTGTCCTAGATACAGTTCTGGGTGCCTGAGCTGATGTATGAGGTTTCTGAACCTGCAGAGCTGAGGGCCAAGCTATAAATCAGGATAAACTCACTAAGGTAACATGGGGGCTTCATGGGAGGCCGCCTGCCAGCCTTACAGGCTGTGTGCACCTACCTCTCTTTCCCCCTCATTACAAAGCACTTTCACTTGACTTTCTCACTGAATTGCTGCAATATACATAGAAAGACTGAGCAGATACTATCTTCCACGTGCCTAAGCTCAGAGAGGTCAATGGAGTGATTCACCCAAGTTTGAGCAACTCGCCCAAGCTAGTAGCTGAGGGAGCCAAGACTTGAACCGAGAGCTCTGACTCCAGCTTTACACATACAGCTCCCAACACACAGCCTTGGTCTATCAGCCAGCTGCACCCAGGCGTGGGGCCAGTCAACTTAGAGAAGGAAGTGAGATGAAAAGTAACAGGTTTCCTGCTTTCCAGTCTTGTGAACTAATTCCTTGCCAGTCTTGCTTTGGAAAGCAAGTTTTCTGAAATGAATCATGGGTTCTGTGGTCTAACAAAGAACATATTCCAACTTGATAAATATGAAGTTGGATGAATATGAACTTATGCAATAAGAATAGCTGATGAGTTGTGATTCCAAAAACAGAGTCAGGAGCAACCTCTGTCGAGATCACATCAAATCCAGAAGACACCTGGGACTCTAAGAAGTGGCTGCAGAAATATGGCTTGAAGGCCCAGAAGCTGTCATTTTATGATGTCCTTGCAGACTGCTCCTTCCGCCACGCTGATGGAGTCGTTGATATAAAAGCCAAACCAGAGGATGAGTCTGTGCAGACCAGTGCGGTAGGTGAAGTGAACTCCTGGGAAGGGCTGCGGCCTCCCCTTGAGCCCTGGTGGGGGAGGCCTCCCTCAGATCAAAAGCCAAGGGAAGGACTATGGGGGAGAGACAGCAGGGAGGGAAACCAGCTTGAGTTTCCAGGAAGAAAGGGGTCCCTTCCTCTTCCCACCTTTCCCTTCTCCAAAGGGCACCTGTGGGAGTGGAGGTCAAGGCTGGGAATGATTTCTAGATGTAAGTGAATTATACATGAGCCAGGGGATGGGCTTTTAGAAATCAGGCATTATGAGTCTCACAATTATTCAACATTATGCAAACAGAGAAGCCTTTGTTCCCCCATATTGAATGGAAGATATGCGTAAGCAGGCATTTCTGTCATCCTCTTGTATTTCCACAGCCTTAAAGATGCATTAGTCCAGTGACTACCAGTCAGCATATAGTGGAGTCCCAGTAATTATAAAATGAGATTGTTTATAGGGTTGTGGCACCAGGTGGTTGTCCATTAAAAACTTTAAAAAGCTGTGTTTCTATTGTGCCAAATGGATTTCATGGGAATACAGCTTCTCATAGAGCCTGACTCTGGCACCTGATGGGAGGACAGTGCTCACTAGCAGTGGCTTCTAACCTCCAACCTCCTGTTTAAGAGTGAGGAGGTCTGTAGTGTGGCACAAGAGTTTGCATCCATAACAATCCCCAGATGATGTTGAAGCTGCTGGTCTGGGGGCCACACTTTAAGAACCAGTGAGATGTAGAACAGGAACCAGAGGCTTGGTGTCAAAAGTTTAGAAGTGTAGAAAGACTAGGAAGTGTCACAATATGAAACAGAAAAATTGAATAAAATGAATATTGCACATTTGTAAAGACAAAGGAAAGCTCTTTTAGGAGGTGGTGAGTCTCAGGTGCACTATGAAGTGAGAGCTAAAATGCAAGCCTCAGGCAGACAGGCCAGTAACCGAAGCCCGGTGGAAACACCTGGGAGAGGAATTCAAGGCCCTTCTCAAATACAAGGTCTCCTTATGTGTTCTTGAAGGCTCTGAGTCAATGATAAGATGATTATTGAGACATTTGTAGCTTCAGCATTGGTGGGACTCCAGACCCATTGAAACTCGTCATTAGGCTGGTGACCAGTGAGCTCCACATGCCCTCCCCAGGAAGGGCGCTCTCCTTTGGGGCTGTGTTAGCCATGCCATGTTGTGTTGTTGCCCTTTTATTGCTGCATGTTTATGCTGAACTGCAAGGAGGAAAATATAAAAATTGAATTAGAACAATGCACAATTGACGCAAGACTTGTTTCTGGGCTTATCCTAGGAGGCAGAGTAATTGCTACGGTGCATGGAAAATCTCATTTGTGGGTTTACTCCCCCAGCACACTTCTCTGGTTGTGTAGACATTATTCAGTAATGTTCAGGAAATCATGCATAACTGAATTTTCATTTAAAAAAACATTAGACTCTGGATATTTAAAAATATGAATCCCTGTCAATTTGAACATGAGCTCATGACAATGTAAGAAGCTTAAGCTAGCTCTAATACTGATTTCTCCTTACTCTTTCTTGGAAATTTTATTAATAAAAGAAATTTTACAGAGCCAGTTTAAAAAATTTGGCTTATAAAATGGAAATTTTACTTCAAATTTCTTGTGCTAACCAATAATAAAATGGTAAAGGTTAAGAATTATATAGTATAGCTATACTCTTTCACAAATATTGATGAAAAAGGGACAATTTTATTTTTAGTATTTGGGACTACATATCTGAAACTGGATTTACACCTAAAATTGTGATGTGTATAAAGTAGGGAGAAACTGAGGCTATGAAATAAGTAGATTATTTAGGGTTCCCTCAGACTCCCACTGGGCAGGACTCCTAAACATTTTACTATAAAAACCAGTTGATAGGTACAGATCCAGGAAACTCATTTACACTGAGAAATAAATGACAAAAAAGGCCTTGCTATGTAGCTGTTCAAAGATGAATGAGCAGGTGGGAGGAGACAAAAATGTATTTCTAATTAGGGAATTTCAGTCAAAGTCCAGTAACTTGATATTTGGGGCACCCCTGAAGTCACATTACATGCATGGTTGCTTGCTGCTTGTGCATAAAACCAGCCCTGATGTCCAAAAACCCATTCTTGTCTCATCATTTATTCCTCTAACAAATACTTGTTGAGCTTTTCCTATGTACCAGGCAGTGTGGTATGGGAGAAGTTACACTGGATCTGGAGTGAGAAGACCTGGGTGTAAATGCTACTTCTACCAGTTACTAATTATGAGACATTGGACAAATAATGTCACCTCTTTGAGCCTCACTTTCCAGATCTGTCAAATGGGTGGTGTAAAGTACAGATTTAAAAATGCATGTCTGAATATGGTGCTTGTCACGTAGGGGATGCCCAATAGATGTTACCTTCCTTCTGTTCTGTGTTACAAACATTGTGAGTCAGAAACAGCGTTTGTGGAATGTCTTTATGCTTTATGTACAAGGTGAACATTTATGCTTTCATTTTACATGGAAGAAAACAGAATCACAGGACCCTGGAGAGATTAGGTAACTTGCTTGTGATTGATCTCATGGCAGGTGGAGACAGGGTTTGAATTTGGGTCGACCAGGCTCTCACACTGTGCTTCTCCCATTGTGACACACTGCCACCTGACACAAAGCCTGCCTTTACGTAGCTTGTGGTCTGGTGTTTTTCCATTTGGCTGTGTGTAAGGTACCCTCAGGAGATGCTGTGTGATGAGACTGAGAATAGGAAGAAGCATTTTGGTGACAACCGTAGGAATGTGGTGAGAAGGAGGGAGAAGACACCTTTCTCCTGTCCTTGCCCTGTGAAAGAGGCGTGCTTCCCTTCTCTACCTGCCTTGGGAGCATATGACTGATCTCATCGTGCCCTCTGACCCCTTTCTCATCAGTCATCACCGGACTCCTGAATTCTTACCCTGTGTGGCTCTGAGCATCCCTTCTCTGACCCTCTTCCACTCCTCCCTGACTCCTAAAATCCCTCTACCCTGCCCTCTGAAACTTGAAGTCATTGGCAAACTCGTGATGGCTTCCAGTCCTCTAACATGTTCCCTTTGCCTGCCTGTCTAGATTCCCTGCAGCTCTCTGGAGTGGTGGCTGCTTCTTCTCTTTTCCCCTTGGACCTGTGGACCCAGGGCTGGGTGGTGGCCTCCTCCCTATTCTCAGGCCAGCAGACTGATCTTACTACACCTCCTCATGGCTGTCACCTACCCAGCCCAGGATCCTCCTGTCAGTCCTTGAAGATGACAGCTCTATTCTTACAATCACTGGCTCCAACCTGTTTTAATTCTTAGATATTTCAGTCCCATGTAGATGACCCTTCCAGTCCCCTGAACTTTCATTTCTTTGATCTCCTTTTCTCCTCGCCACATCTCTGCCTCCCCTGCCTGAGGCATACCCTGACCTTGTCATTACAAATAACCATGTAATCATAAGTCACGTCCTCAGTTCCCAATGTCCTCCTCTCTGACCACTTACTTGTAGGCCATTTCCTCTGCTACCCTAACTCCACCAATCTATCCACCCCACTGGGATATGCACATTACCGTTTCTACTACCTTTGCTCTGTCCTCTCCATTTCTCCCATCCATTTCTCCTTCCCATGCATTCTCAACCAATTTACACTATTGCACTCAGCTGGCAAAACTCCTGGTTTGCCGGATTTAACCCTGGTTAAATCCAACTTTCTGCTTTTTCTGGCTTATACTTGTGCAGTTGACTGCACTGGTGGAAACTGAAGGAAGCACACAGCCCTGAGGCCTGGTTTCACTTTATTTTTTATATTTTTGTATTTCAGAATATTATGGGGGTACAAATGTTTAAGTTATCTATATTGCCTTTGTACTGCCTGAGTCAGAGCTATAAGCATGTCCATCCCCCAGACAGTGCAAACTCATTAGGTGTGAATTTACGCATCCCATCCTTCACCTCCCACTTTCCCAATACCTGACGAATGTTACTACTATATGTGCATGTAAGTGTGGATGAGTTAATACCAATTTGATGGTGAGTACATGTGGTGCTTGTTTTTCCATTCTTGTGATACTTCAGTTAATAGAATGGGCTCTAGCTCTATCCAGAATAATACAAGAGGTGCTATATCACCATTGTTTTTTTGTGGCTGAGTAGAACTCCATAGTATACATATACCACACTTTATTGATCCACTCATGTATTTATTAATGGGCACTTGGGTTGTTTCCACATCTTTGCAATCGTGAATTGTGCTGCTACAAACATTCGAGTGCAGATGTCTTTTTTTCCTTTGGGTAGATGCCCAGTAGTGGGATTGCTGGATCAATGGTAGTTCTACTTTTGGTTCTTTGAGGTATCTCCATATTACTTTCCATACAGGCTGTACTAGTTTCTAGTTTGCATTCCCACCAGCAGTGTATGAGTGTTCCTGTATCTCCATATCCATGTCAACATTTGTTGTTTTGGGACTTTTTGGTAAAAGTGATTCTCACTGGAGTTAAATGATATCTCATTGTGGTTTTGATTTGCATTTCCCTGGTGATTAGAGATGTTGAGCATTTTTTCATATGTTTCATGGCCATTAGTCTATCTTCATTTGAAAAGTTTCTGTTCATGTCCTTTGCCCACTTTTTAATGGGGTGGTTTGATTTTATCTTGCTGATTTTTCTGAGCTCTATATAGCTTCCAGTTATCAGCCCTTTATCAGATATACAGCATGAAAATATTTTCTCTCATATGTAAATTGTCTATTCACTCTAATGATAGTTTTGTTGACTGTCCAAAAGCTTTTTAATTTGATCAAGTCCCATTTATTTATTTTTGTTGTTGCCGTGATTGCTTTTGAGGTCTTCATAAATTCTTTGCGTAGGCCAATGTCTGTTAGAGTTTTTCCAACATTTTCTTCTAGAATTCTTATGGTTTCATGCCTTAGGTTTAAGTCTGATATCCATCATGAGTTTATTTTTGTGAGAGGTGAGAGATGTGGATCCTGTTTCAGTCGTCTACATGTGGCTATCCAATTTTCCCAGCACCATTTATTGAATTTCCCCAATATATGTTTTTGTCTGCTTTGTCAAAGATCAGATGGCTATATGAGGATGATTTTATATCTGGGTTCTCAGTGCCATTCTATTGATCTATGTCTCTGTTCCTGTGCCAGCACTATGCTGATTTGGTTACTATAGCCTTGTAGTATAGCTTGAAGTCTGGTCAATTGATGCCTCCCAATTTATTCTTTTTGCTTAAGGTTGCTTTGGCTATCTGGTTCCATACAAAACATAGAATTATTTTTTCTAGATCTGTGAAAAATGATGTTGGTATTTTAATAGAGGTTGCATTGACTCTGTAGATCACTTTGGGTAGTATAGCCATTTTTAACAATGTTGATTCTGCCGATCTGTGAGCGTGGTGCGGTTTTCCATCTGTTTGCTTCCTCTGCTGTTTCCTTCTTCAGTGTTTCATAATTCTCCCTGTAGAGCTCTATCACCTCATTAGTTAAATATATTCCTAGATATTTTATTTTCTTTGTTGTTATTGTGAAAGGTATTGAGTCTTTGATTTGGCTCTTAGTTTAACTGTTGTTGGTATATATGAGTGTTACTGATTTGTGCACATTGATTTGTAACCTGAGACTTTCCTAAATTCATTTATTAATTCCAGTGGTCTCTTGGCAGAATCTTTGGGGGTTTCTAGATATAAGATTATATAATCAGCAAAGAGTGATAGTTTAACATCTTCTGCCCCCATTTCAATGCCCTTGATTTCCTTCTCTTGTCTGATTGCTCTGGTTCAGACATCCAGCACTATATTGAATAGAAGTGATGATAGAGGGCAACCTTGTCTTGTACCAGTTCTAAATGGGAATGCTTTCAATTTTTCCCCATTCAGTATGATGTTGGCTGTGCATTTGTTATATGTGGCTTTTATCATTTTGAGGTTAAGTGCCATCTATGCCTATTTTGTTAAGCGTTCTTATCATAAAAGGGTGCTGAATTTTGTCAAATGCTTTTTCTGCATATATTCAGAGGATCATATGGTCTTTGTTTTTACTTACATTTATGTGGTGAATCACATTTATGGATTTGTGTATGTTGAACCATCCCTGCATCTCTGGGATGAAGGCCACTTGGTCGTGTTGGATTATTTTTTTGATGAGAAGCTGAATTCTGTTTGCTAAGATTTTATTGAGAATTTTTACATCTATATTCATAAGAAATATTGGTCTGTAGTTTTCTGTTTTTGTTGAGTCTTTTCCTGGATTTTGTATCAGGGTGATGTTGGCTTCATAAAACATGTTGGGGAGAGGCCAGGTGTGGTGGCTCACGCCTGTAATCCTAGCACTCCGGGAGGCTGAGGTGGGCGGATTGCTCAAGGTCAGGGGTTCGAAACCAGCCTGAGCAAGGGTGAGTCCCCGTCTTTACTAAAAATAGAAAGAAATTAATTGACCAACTAAAAATATATAGAAAAAATTAGCCGGGCATGGTGGCACATGCCTGTAGTCCCAGCTACTTGGGAGGCTGAGGCAGAAGGATTGCTTGAGCCCAGGAGTTTGAGGTTGCTGTGACCTAGGCTGATGCCATGGCACTCACTCTAGCCTGGGCAACAGAGTGAGACTCTGTCTCAAAAAATAAATAAATAACTAAATAAATAAAGAGAAAAGCCATGGGTTATTATTTTGTTTTTGTACTAAACAAAGGCTAATGATGTAGTTTTTATTACTGTTACAAACTGGACTTTAAATTCTTGATGTAAGACCAATTCAGAAATAATTGAATCTACATTTGCAGAAACCACTAAAAGTTGTTTTTATACTACTGTAATATTTGCATGCATAGTGGAATACTCAGACTATTCAAAACTCAAAATGTGGAGTCAATATCTGACTTTAATGTACCATGTTAAAACTTTAATGTGATGACTACATTTTAGAATGTTAAAATTAACAGTGCCAGCACATCTATGAGAAGAATAGTTTTCATTTGCTCTTTTAAAACAAATAGAATTTTTGTACATATGTTTCATCATGTTTTTATGTTTTAGTAATTCAGCTACAGAGCCACTTTTTCATTGGCTTTATTTTTCATGACTGCAAGTTGTAATGAAGGTAAATGAAAAATTAAATTTTCTTCTCTTCTCTGAGCCCTACCTTGCATATATTTTATAACATACATATTGCAACCAAAGTCAATGAACTAGACAATTGCCCCAAAATTAGGATATTGTCCCTCTACTGACATTTAAGTTTTGAATCTAATGGTTTCACTATTTAACTGACCTTTGTTCTACTTTTAAATTATGGGCATTTATATTATTAAATATGTTTTAAAAGTCAGTACATTGCCTAGTTAGGGAAAATACTAAATAATATAATCAGCACTATTTTGATATGTAAACATCGAATAATACTGACAACAATCCTCAGTTTAAACTCATAAAAACTAGGTAGGAAACTTAAAAGCCCAACTTAATAATTGGCCAATGTTTTAGGGGTATTAGTCAATTTATAGTCACAATGCGTATATATGTCTATGATTTCAATATATATTTTTGAAGAATCTGCACAAAGCAAAAGCTGTCTTAATACTACCTCAGGATGGCAAGTAGAGCTAAGTCCGAGGTGGTGCAGAGAGCAGGCAAGACAATAGCTAATGTCATTTAGTGCTCATCATGTGGCAGACACTTTTACAAGCACTGTTCATGCACAATCTCATTTATCAAATCCTCACAACAGCCACAACTAGGTAGGTAGTAATATTGCTATTAAAATGTCACTTTACAGATGAAGAAACTGAAGTTGAGAGAAGATAACACCCCAAAACAGAACTCCAAGACACTGCTGCATTGCCTCTTTGCATGTAAAGCAGAGGTTTTCAGCCATCTATTCTTTATTTTCTAAAGGCCTACTCTGAAATATCTTTAAATTGATTCTTGAATTTCTTTCTTTCTTTCTTTCTTCCTTTTTTTTTGCCAGCTAATTTGCAGAAGTATCATTCTCTTGGTGCCTGCTACCAAAAATATTCTTTTCAATATAGCCATTTCATGCTACTGTAGAAGTTGAACACCAGTCATCTGACACGCTGCCTTTATTGTTGATTCACTTACTGGGTATGTTACCTACTAAATGCGAAAGAGGTACAAAGTATTTCAGTAGGGAAAAAAAATGGTCCTATTTTTCTCTGCAGAGAAATTTCTTCTCTGCAGCCACAACTATGCAAGGTCTCAAAAAACCATCACTTAAAATTCAAAGCTCCCACAAATTGGATAAAAAAAAAAAAGCAAAAAATGTCCTCAGCATCCTTCTCCACAGCCATAGAGTGATCTGTATTGAGCATCTATCTCGTGAGCTCTGACAGGATTTATCCTGCAACTGAAGGCAGTTTTTAAGACTCCTAAGAGTCCCTACTAGAGATACCTAACTGACCACCTGCACACCAATTCCCCTGGCAGGTGTATTTGTAGAGTTTTCCCCCCAGATACATAAAGAACACTTAGAAATCCAGGGATTTCATAGCAAATCTGGATTTACAGTATTCTCTTGAAAAATGTAATGATCAGTCAAATTTGGGTAGACTCCCACATAAGAACAACAAGCTATGAGCCAACACCTTTCCTAGACTGGTCATTGTATCTCCAGTTGATGACTGTCTTCATCATTATAGGATCTGATATAAGATCCTACATCACATCCTATTATCTTACATAAGGACTATTTTCTTATGGTCCCATGGTTACCTACGGCTCATCAGTCTAGACACTTGAGTTTGTGACCTTACTCTAATCCAAGACTTCTTGGATTCTTCTTCCTGAAATTCTGTTTGTTTTAACAGAAAGAAAACTGAGATGTGACTAACATGGGTTCAGTGACTTACTCAAGGTCCCCAGTCTAGGACTAGGTAAGAGCATAACCAAATTACTACTCAGATCTTCTAAAGCCCAGGCTTTTGCTTTTTCCAGCACACCTACTGCCTCTTGCACATGAAGTGATGTGATTTCAGTACAGTGAAACGTGGAAATACAGTTCTTAAAGTTATAAGAAAATTTACTTAGGCTCCTTAGGGAGTAAGAAAGCCTGGGAGTTGGGTTAAGATTCAGACAGTGCACAAGTATTCCTATAAATCTAATCTACAGAAAAGATTTTAAGAGCTGAGAGTGTGTTTCATGAATAGGAAAGGGTATAAATGTTGGGGGGTAGTAAAGGGAAGGCATCCACATAGGCTGGGCTGCTTCTAAGTCACCATCAGCTCATCCTGCGGCCTGGAGTCTTTGCATACAGATGTGGCTATAAGGCTCTCTCCATCCCAGGGGGGGATCTTTGGCTTCCCAGTGTCCTCTAAGAAGATGTGAAGTGCAAGCTTGAATATGTACATATGACATAAGGCTAAAGCTAAGATATGCCTAAAGATCATCTCAAAGATTAAGAATATAACTGTCTAAATTTTTATAATAAATTACTGAGCAAATGGATCCAGAACTTCAAAACAATTCAGTTCCTCTGTAAGAATCATACACAACAGGGCCAGGCACAGTGGCTCACGCCTGTAATCCTAGCACTCTGGGAGGCCGAGGCAGGTGGATAGCTCAAGGTCAGGAGTTCGAGACCAGCCTGAGCAAGAGCGAGACCCCGTCTCTACTATAAACAGAAAGAAATTAATTGGACAACTAAAAATATATGTAAAAAATGAGCTGGGATTGGTGGTTTATGCCTGTAGTCCCAGTTACTCGGGAGGCTGAGGCAGAAGGATTGCTTGAGCCCAGGAGTTTGAGGTTGCTGTGAGCTATGCTGACGCCACGGCACTCTACAGCCCGGGCAACAGAGTGAGACTCTGTCTCAAAAAAAAAAAAAAAAAAAAGAAAAAGAAAAGAAATTGAGGCTCAGAGAAGTAACTTCCATAACAAAAAATCACAAATCATGGGTCTAGAAGTAGCTTGAATCTCAGCCCAAGTTTTTGTTTTTTTTGTTTTTGTTTTTGTTTTTTTTTTTTACAACTTATTTCCTCAGTGGACAATAAATCTATAGAATTAGCAGAAGAAAATGGCTGTTTTCAATGCAATGCCTGTGAGGCAGAGCAGAAATAAATTACTGACTCATGCCAGAAATGAATAGCTTACCACTACTCCATTATAAGAATGGTCACAGTTGAAGAGGAGCACCCCACACACACATTCTGGGAACCCTCACAAAGAAGGATGGAATGATGCTTGGACTGGCTTTGATTTCCTCCCAATTCATTGGGGGTAATCCAATAAAGATTTATTGACAGACAAGCCTAGGAATCTGAGCCCTGGGATGCGCTTGCTCACCTACAGAGGCATGGTGAGTCACATCCACATCAGTCTTGGAGATGTGACCAAAGCAAATGGCAGACTCAGGCCTCAAACACACAATAGCATCTGGTCGTCACCTACCCAAGCAGCTTCCCCAGGAAGCCCTTCTCGGCCAATGCCCTGAAACACTGCAACCCAGCTTTGACCGGCCAAGTACTCTTCCACACGGTGATGGTCTTCCTCACTCACTGCCCCAACGTCTCCTGTTGGGGCAAACAGGACAAAGATCTGCCTGTCCTACTAACCAGGCTGTAAACACTCCAAGGCAATAAACCACTCTTCCATTTTCTTTGGCAGACCCACCATCCTGAGAGCAGTGTATTATTAAGAACTGACCACAACTAATACAAATCCTTGAACATATGGGATTTCTTTATAGGCCTAAAGCTGATGCCACATTTCTAACTCTTGAAAGTCGCACCACTAACAGGAGTAAACAACCGTGGGAGGAACTGCTAAAAAGGTGAGAAAGGAGAAAAGATTCCCTTACTCAGACTCAAAACTGTCTCCTAATCTCAAAGTCGCCTCCTCTGACCTCCTACTCACAAAGCTAGCAGCCCCTCTGCTTATTTGGAAAGCAGCACAACATTCCTACCCTCCACTGACCTACAGTGTGTCTCCTGCACCTACTGCCAATTTGGTGCTTCACTTCTTCAGGGAAGCTGAAGGTACTCTGGCCAGGTCTTTCTCTGCATTCCACGGGCACTTTAAACACACAACTCTCTTGGCACTTATCACACTATACTGCAATGATTTGTTGGCAAAGTTGTTTTCCTTTCCTGCCCCAGTACACGAGGAAGAAAGCAAGCTGGTATCTGGGCTCCTCTTCTCTACTCTCCACTCAGTCTTCTCACCTGTATTCTAGGATCCAGTTCTTCCTCCTCTCTTGGAGACAATTTGGCCTCACTGTTGCTGCTTCCACCTCCTCCATGCTCCTCTGCGACTGGGCTCCTTGGGACTTCATCCTCTAAAACCTCAGGCCGCAGCTCACCCTGTGGGGTCTCCCGGCCCCCTGGAACCTGTCGGAGCTCAGCCATGTTGACTGGGAGTGGGCAGAGCCCTATGCACAAGAGAGGATTGACATGCTGGGACCAGGGCCCCAGCCTGGGGGCTTCCTGGGCTCTGGATGGCAAGGAGAAGGGTTTCTCTTCTCAAAAGGCAGAAAAAGAGGGCACACGGAGAACCTCACACTCAGTTAGAGGCTGAGATTCAAATTGTCAGTGGGGTTCCTAGAGCTAAAACCTTGTCTGTACAAAAGTTCTTCCCTGACAGCCACGGGGAATCCACCACGAGAGACCCAGAGCAACGGCTCCAAGGCAGAGGGCAAAGGCAGCCTGGACCCTGGGCCGAGGCCTGCAAAGAGTAGCACCATTCGGGAGGGTGGAAGCAGGCGCCTCCAGGCTGTGGTGGCAGCTGTAGAGGAGGCTGGGCCGGAGCAGAGGCTGCGGAACGAGCTTCTCTGGAGAGCTGCGGAGGAAACAATGGTCAAGTATACGGTCATGTCAGCATCAGAACCTCAGCCACCAGCCCCTTCCAACCCTTCAGCCTCCCAAGGACTCCACTCTCATCCCCCACCCCTGCATTCTGACCAGTCCCCACCTCAACTTTTCTCAGCCCTCAAGGACTTTAGATTCTACTCTTTCCCCGCTTCCAGCTCCTCTCGCGCCAGCCCCTCCCAACGCAGAGCTTTCTAGCCTTCCCTCCATCCCCCTTTCTCTCTGGCGCGTCCCACTCCGCTCCCGCCTGGCTTTGCAATTCACCTTGTAACCCCCAGCCCCGCCCCACCTCCTCTCTCGCCAGCCCTGTGGACAGTCTAAGCCTCGCGTTCCCAGCCCCACACTTTTCTGCAACCCCAAGGACTCTGCCCCTGCCATCCTTACACAGCCAGGTGCAAAAGACCCTTCACAGCCTTACCTCAGTTTACCTCCCGTACGCGGAGCTCCTACATTGCAAACAATCTTCCCCCTCCCTCTCCGCAACAAGCCGGTCCAACCAAAAGCTACTCGGCCCGGCGGAAGCGGAATTACCTCACGAGATAACAACACTGCCCTCCCACGCGCTCTCGCCAGCAGGGCCGCGCCGGGATCCCGCGCCCCGCCCGGCCCTCAGTTTCCGTACAAAATGGCGCCCCACAGCGCTCAGGCTCGCCTTCCGTTGGCTCCAGCCCGTCCTCCGCCAAGGCTGAGTGAAAGTGAAACATGGGCATGTGCTGCTGAGAAAAGCTAGGGAGGGTGATGGCGATCTAGCGTTCCCAGTGAGTAGAGAAACGCTACGAACGCAACGAGATCGGATAATCGCCTCAGAGAGAGCGCTACCATCCTGCTGTACGGGGCCGCCCTGCCGGCTGCCGGAAGGCACTTCCGGCCCTGCCCGCGGAGGCGGGCACGACACCGGAAGTGAGCTTGCGGCCTGGCGGCCCGGCGCTCTGGGCCGCTGGAGCTGGGCGCGTGGTGGATTCCGCCTTTGAGATGCAGGGAGAGTCCCAGAAGCGACTTTTCTCACTCCAGTGACGCTAGCTGGACCCTGAGAACAGCGTGTGAGCGGACAGCTTCGATGGGCAGATCCCGCTCCTTGAAGGCTGCGGCCGCGGCGCTGCCGCTCCTAAGCCGGGGCCTGTCTCCCTGAAGGTCGTTTCCGCGAGGCCCCCGTTTACACTGTGAATACCGGTTGGGAGCTTAGCTTCAACTCAGTGCACCCAGGGCTCAGACGGCCTCGAGGAGGAGTGTTTGTCGTTGCCTAACTCAACGAGCGAGCGACTTGGCTGTCACCTCCGGGCGTCGCCCGGCAAGGCGGGGGCCTAGGCCTAAGGGGAGGGGCCGGGATGTTTGTTTTTACGAAAGGCCAAACTTACTCAGGGCCGACTCACGTTTGCACTGGGGCCGGAGAAGGCAAAATGACTGAATTCTCCCTCTTCTCTTTGGATCCTGTGGAAGATAAGCACAGCGGAACTTTAGTTAAAACGGTAAAAACGGATTTTATTCAGTAATCGCTGTCAAGGAAAGAGCTGAGCTCCATTCCATTTGTTTAGAGGTGATTAGGCATTTTAAAGGAAGAATGAGGCTAAGAAGGCGACCGGGGCTCGGTAGAGTCCGAGAAGTGAAAACTTACATAGGCTTGGTTAGGGTACATGAGATTAGGCCAGAGAGGTCTGCTAGCTGGCAGTTGTCTAAGATAGTGTGCTATTCTGCCACTGAGTCTGGGAGACACGCCCATGTACATCTTAAAGGGATGAAGGAAGAATTCATAATTGTAAGCACTTAGTAAATGCTCTTAAGAAAGAGAGGTCAGGATCCTGTCATCAGGTGTTGGCTGGAACAGACTAAGTTCTGGCAGCATTGAGCTTTCTCGGGCAGGCATTTTAACGTGAGTGTGGGGTGTCTGTGGGAATAATAGGGACATGACCTTTTGCTGGTAGAAGGCATGCTACAGTTCGGTTGTCTCTTAGTGCAGAGGTTTGGATGCAGTTGTTATGTGCCAAGAGTCTGGCAGTTCTCAGTCCCGTGCCATACCCTTATCCAATGAATAACCACATTAAAAAAAAAAAAGAGGTCTGCAAGGTGGCTCATGCCTGTAATCCCAGCACTTTGGGAGGCCAGTGCAGGAGGATTGCTTGAGGCCAGGAGTTCAAGACCAGCCTGGGCAACATAGTGACACTCTATAAAAAATAAAAAACTTATCCAAGTGTGGTGGTGCACACCTGTAATCCCAGCTACTTGGGAGGTCGGGGCAGGAGGATCCCTTGAGCCCATTCGAGGGTAACCTAGGCAACATAATGAGACCCCATCTCTACAAAAACTTTTAAAAATTAGCCAGGCATGGTGGCACACGTCTGTAGTCCTAGCTATTCAAAAAGCTGAGGCAGGAATATCACTTGAGCCCATGAGTTTGAGGTTGCAGGGTGGTATGATCGTATCATTGCACTCCAGCCTGAGTGATAGAGTGAGACCCTGTACCTAAAAAAAAAAAAAAAATGAGTAGAGCCAAATATAACCTTTAAAAGAAGTGATTTAAAAGACAGTTGTTTTTTTTCCATATAATTGGAAGTCTTATTTTTAAAATTCCAAAAGTGACTCTTCTCATTTAAGTTAGCAGGACCCTAAGTGACGTCTAATTGGACAGCTCTGATGGATAATAATGCCTCAGTCTTCAACCACGTTCTTTTTTGTTATTAAAGTGCCATACACAACCCATGAAAATTAAATAAATATGGAAGTCTTAAACATTATTTGTTCTCTACCAGTCACTTTTATTTTTTTCTCTTACTGAATCTGCCTTAATCTTGGATAGTCGCTTTAATTTTGTAGAACCAGAATTTCACTGTAATAACCCCATTTTACCCAACATCTTCAGTCTACCCTAGCCTAAATTCTCCAACCCCAGCTTTGCACTGTAGCAGTATTGTAGCAAATGAGGTTTATCCAAGGCGTGATTATTGCTAATTGAAAACTTTTCCCAATACCCCTCCATGATGACTTGAAATATAGTTGGCATTGGCAATTTTTGACAGACTCTGTGGAGACTGAAATTTTAAAAAATGAAATGAAATAAAGAATTCTCCAACCTTTCCTATTCAGCACTACTCCAATACCTGCCATTACCTTGTAACCCATCCCGCAGATCCTTCTCTGTATAATCCTTCACAGTCACAGGCTGCCTCTACTTGACCCAGACCTTTGTTGGATTTGGTGGGAAAACATCATGAGTACATATAGTGCCCAGATCCCTAGATCACATCCTCAGGTTCAGCAGCCCTTTAAGTCTCCACTGGGCTCTCCCAAGATTAACTCTAACCCACTGAGACCAAATGTGATTCTATCACATGTAGACTGTAATACAATCCCCCAAGAATTTTTCTGCTGGGTTTGGATAATGTTTCAGGTAGAACGAGGTTGAGGCTTGTTTTCGTGAAGCCAGCGTAAACATGATGAACTAAAACCTTTTTCTGCAGTACCACTATGCCATAGACTTTTCTGCAATGAAGGAAGTATTTTGTATGAGCTCTGTACATACAGAGCTGGCTCTGTCTCCAGCCACATGTGGCCATCGAGCTAGTGTGATTAAGCAACTACATTTAATTTTAGTTTTAAAAGCTATATGTGGCTATTGGTTCCATTATTGGCACATTTAAACAGCCTGTCTTTCCTATGTCATGTCTTCTGGGTACATGTTGAACTTTCACATTTTCAATACAAAACAAACAAATGCCTAATAGTCTCCACTGTCATTTGCCTTATATCCACTTCCTCACCTACCATTTACCTCTGCAGTCTGTCTTCTGCTGCTGCCACTCTATAGAAATTGCAGAGATAAGGTCATCTATGCTCTCAATATTGCCAAATCATTGATGTCTGACTGCTGGGTCACTTCTCTCTTCTTTCTTATCCTTTAGCTTCTGTGTCACCCTTGTTCTGGGTTTCCTCTTATTTCTCTGGCCTGTTAATCCATTCCTGTATGCAATATGACTTTACTGGGTGTCTATTATGTGCCAGAATTTCAAGTGATGATGAGAAAAAGGATGCTATCACAGTTCCCATGTAGCTTGTAGTCTGTGATGCTCATTTTATAAACTGGTGACATTCAAACATTGTAACACAACCCAGATATATGTTATACCTTGCAACCTAATATACATATGTGTGTAAATATATTCATTAAAAAGTTTCAGGAAAAGATCTTTACCCAAATTGTATGCAGAGCATATTAATATTTTTTATACTATTTTTTACTGCTGGTGGAGACCTCTTTTGTTGATTTCACAGCCCACCCACAGTTTGAAAACCACGTGCTAAATGTTGTGCCCCAGGGCCTGATGTTAGCTTCTGACTATTTCATGCTGCCTACTTTCCCAGAGTGCCCTTACCCAAGTGCATGGCTCCAGCCTCTATCCATGGGCAGTGCTCCTTCCTTGGAGCTCTGTCTCCAGAGACTCCCAGCAGATCACGTTGTGAGATCCAGCAGCCTCCCAGACACAACTGGCCTCAGTGTTTCCTCTCGTGGGTCCAAATCTGATTTCATCCCCTTTTCCCAAATCCTGCTCCTTTGACATTTACTATGTTGGGAATGGTTCTATGATCCACCCACTTACCCTAGGGAAAAACCTAGATGTAAATGCACTCCCCACACCCCAACCTCTTTTCATCACAGTAAATATCTTAGAGATCCCTCCTCTCCACCTCTGCCACTGCTTCAGTGTAGACCCTCTCACTTGCATCAGAGACGACATACCTCAGGAGTCTTCTATGTTAGCCCAGTTCAATAGCACCTTCAGCAAGGATGGAAATTTCTATATGTGCCCTGTCCAAAACGGTAGCCACTAGCCATGTATAGCTCTTGAGCACTTAAATATAGCTAGTGTGATTGAGGAACTAAATCTTTAAGTTTAAATAGCCATATATGGGTAGTGACTAATGTATTGGACTATACTGGTCTAAATGATCCTACCACAACTGTACCCCCTCCTAGTACCTGGCACAAATAGAAAACCAACCAACCCCTATTTTCTAAATGAATGAAATATAAATATATGAAAGCTATAAAAAGATGTTAACACCATCAATTACTATGTAATGTCACAAATCAACTCTATTCCTTAGTTAAATAATTTTTCATAAATTTTTACATGTAACTTTTAATTTCCTCATATAAGTACCCTAAATTGCTTCATCATTAGAAACTACTTTTTTTGGTTTATTTTTTTCTAATAATAGAAACTGCCTTTTTGTATTCTTTAACTTTTTTCCTACCATCAGTCACACCACCACGAATTGCTGATTAAACATTAGTTGACTGATACATAATGACACAAAGCAGATGAGTGGTTTCCTAGGGGAGAGGTGGACGGGATTACAAAATGGCATGAAGAAACTTGTGTGTAGTGGATATAGTCAGAATCTTGATTGTAGTGAGGATTTCCTGGGTGTATATATACATGTAGAACTTTTCAAATTGTACATTTCAATACGCAATTTTGTATGTCAATTATACCGCCATAAAACTATTTTTTAAACAATCCAGTTAGGCCAGAAGCTGTGGCTCACGCCTGTAATCGTAGCACTTTGGAAGCCTGAGGAGGGACGATTGCTTGAGGCCAGGAGTTCAAAACCAGCCTGGGCAACACGGCAAGACCCCATCTCTACAAAAAATAAGGAAAATTAGTCTGGCATGGTGGCACGTGCCTGTAGTCTCAGCTACTCAGGAGGCTGAGGCAGGAGGATCCCTTGATTCAAGGTTGCAGTAAGCTGCGATCATGCCACTGCACTCCAGCCTGGATGACAGAGCAAGACCCCATTTCTAATAATAATAATAATGATAATAATAACACCAACAAAAGCAAACACTTATTCAGCATATGCCTTGTGCCAGGCACTGCTCTGAGTCAAATCTATTCATTTGATCCTCTTAACAATCAACTTAGGTAAATTGTATCTCCATTGTAGAGCTGAGGAAATTAAAGACAAGGAGATTAAATAATTTGTCCAAAGTCATATTGCTGGTAAGTGGCAGAACCAGTCTTTGGACTCAGATTATGCAGGCCATTAGAGACAACAGTGTACTGCCTCAATTAAGCTTTATAAATAAAAGTAAGATTATTGAAAGTCTTTATTAGAACACAAGTTTAAATATATCTGTACGTTTTAAATGCCCTCATTTGTGAAAACAACAAAAACCAAAATATTTTCTAAAGATGCTACATGCTTCCATGTGATACCATTGTTATTTATACTCCGGCTCTTAACCTTTAAAGTGGTTTCAATTATAAAAACTGATTTCTTAGCTAGGAGTGGTGGCGCACACTTATAGTCCCACACTTATTCAGGAGGCTGAGGCAGGAAGATCACTTGAGCCCAGGAGTTCAAGCAGACTGTGAGCTATGCTTATACCACTGCATTCCAGCCTGGGTGACAGTGAGACCTCATCTATAAATCTAAAAAAAAAAAATTAAAAATTAAATAAAAACTGATTTTATCCTACCTTGTATTTCACTTTGAAACTAATTTTTATCCTGAAAGTTCTGCTTCATGATTTTAAACTCATTTAGTGTCACTATGTGAACCATTAAGCCTAGAGGTGAATTTTTTCTTTTTTTTTTTGAGACAGAGTCTCACTTTGTTGCCCGGGCTAGAGTGCCGTGGCATTAGCCTAGCTCACAGCAACCTCAAACTCCTGGGCTGAAGCGATACTTCTGCCTTAGCCTCCCAAGTAGCTGGGACTACAGGCATGCGCCACCATGCCCGGCTAATTTTTTCTATATATATTTAGTTGGCCAATTAATTTCTTTCTATTATTAGTAGAGACGGGATCTCGCTCTTGCTCAGCTGGTTTCGAACTCCTGACCTTGAGCAATCCACCCGCCTCAGCCTCCCAAAGTGCTAGGATTACAGGCATGAGCCACCGCGCCCGGCCTAGATGTGAATTTTGAACATAATTTTTATCTAACATAAATTTTTTTTAAAAAATTTTTATCATTAGGACTAGGACATGAGGGACTAGAATAAAGTTTGTATTTTAAAAAAAGTTGATCTTTAAATATCCTCTCAACAAATATTCTATTTTTGTGCTGTACCACGTTTATCTAGTTTACTATAGCTCTTCAAAGTTAGCTGTGTAAATGTTCAAATAAGTAGCAGTCTCCACATGGGCATCCACCACCTTGTCTTGTCTCACAGCTTCCCAGGACGTGGGTTCTGTTTGTCTGTAAGTCCCTACTAAATGTTTCTTTCTGAGAGGAAAGAAAAATGGCTGGACGCCCTGTGGCTCATGCCTGTAATCCTAGCATTGTGGGAGGCTGAGGCAGGAGGATTGCTTGAGCTCAGGATTCGAGACCAGCCTGAGCAAGAGCAAGACCCATCTCTACTAAAAACAGAAAAATTAGCCAGGCGTTGTGTCTGTGGTGTGCCTGTAGTCCCAGCCACTCCGGAAGGCTGAGGTGGAAGGATCACTTGAGCTCAGGAGTTTGAGGTTGAGTGAGCTAGGCTGACGCCACGGCACTCCACCAGGGTGAATGAGACTGTTTTAAAAAAAAAAAAAGAAAGAAAAGTAGCAGTCTTTGATGGCATCAGTGCCTGAGACCTTGAAGTTAACCAGACTGTAAGCAGCACAAATTCCAATCATTTTTTATTAAAATTACTGTTTAAATAAATTTGAAAGATGTTAAATCCTCTGTGTCAAGCCATTAAAATTAATGTATGTTATTGGTGCAATTTGTAAGTTTTCACTTGTTTTCCTCTTTCCTGAAATCCATTTTGATCTGGCTTTATGATATGTTTGCAACTTGAAATTAATAAAAACCCTCATTCCTTAAAAAAGAAAATATGCAATTTGGGAGTTAGTCAACACAGCCTTTCCTATTCTCATTATTCTAAACTGTTAGATTCACTTTTCTGTACTTGGTTCTTTCTAGTATTGGAAAACTATGTCTGTTGACATCAGTGTAGTTATTTGGGGAAGCACTAGAAGGTATTGTGCTCTAGAGCTGTGGTCCCCAACCCCTGGCCTGAGGACTGGTACCAGTTAGAGGCCTATTAGGAACTGGGCCACACAGCAGGAGGCGAGTGCATGGAGCTTCATCTGTATTTACAGCCACTCCCCATCACTGGCATCACCACCTGATCCCGTCAGATCAGCTGCAGCATTAGATTCTCATAGGAGTGTGAACCCTACTGGAAACTGCACATGCAAGGGATCCAGGTTGTGAGCTCTGTCAACAGAAAAAAAATCCAAACTGTGTAAGATAATTTTAAAGAGATTTATTCTGAGCCAAATTTGAGGACCATGACCCAGAGCCACTCCCAAGAATCCTTGAGCAAGTGGACTCGCTGTGGCTGGGTTACAGTGTGGTTTTATACATTTCAGGGAGACAGGGGTTACAGGTAAAGTCATAAATCAATACATGGGAGGCATACATTGGTTTGGCCCAAAAAGATGGCCCATCTTGAAGTGGGGAGGCTTACAGGTTATAGGTTGGTTTAAAAATTCTTAGGCTTGTAATTGGTTAAAGACATGAAGCTTTGTCTAAAGGCTTAGAATGTTTTGAAATAAGAAGCTGTTAATCAGAGACAAGCCACTGGACATATATCTGTTGTGTAAATTGAAGACCTGCAGGTTTGTCTTGCATGCCCTTAGGCCTATTAATGTGTTACAAAGGATGTCCCCAAGAAGGGAGGGAGCATGATGAGGCATGTCTGACCTCCCTCATGGCAGGCAATTTAGTTTTAGGATATTCGCTTGGCCAAGAGGGGGTCCATTCAGTCAGCCAGTTGGAGGATGAGCCTTCGGATTTTGTTTTAGTTCACAGGGCCTCATGAGAGTCTAATGCCTGATGATTTGAGGTGAAGCTGAGGTGGTGATGCTAGCGCTGGAGAGCAGCTGCAAATACAGATTACCATCAGCAGAGAGGTTTGACTGCACAGAGACCATGGTAAATCAGTTGCTTGCAAACTCAAATCAAAACTCTGTCAGTGAGTGGCAAGTGACAATTAAGCTGCATCTGATGGCAGGCTTTAAGTCAGAATTTGACACTTATTTTAGTCTGTGTGTGGCCCACCCATTATTTTATTTACCACTTCTGTCCGTGCTTCTTTCCCACACTGAGCACTTGTCTCAGTCACAGTTTTGTACGCCTACAAGCTAACCCTAGCAAAATTAGTGAAAAAACAAACGTCTCTGGAGAGCTTCTTTGAAAAAGGGGAAAGAACCAATGATGAGACAGCAGAAGACTCTAAGACTGCCAACAAAATGAAAGCTGCATTTAAAAAATACCAAGAGTCCTACTTAAATTACGGGTTCATTGCAACAGGTGATTCACATTGTCCAAGCCCACTTTGTATAATATGTGGTGACCAGCTATCCAATGAAGCCATGGCGCCTTCAAAACTGCTTTGCCATGTGGAGACCAAGCACCCTGCATTAAAAGACAAACCTTTGGAGTTTTTCAAAACGAAAAAAAAGACATTAACATGAAGAACAGAAGCAGGTATTGAAGGCCACCACTTCATCAAGTGTGTCTGCATTGAGAACATCATCCTTAGTGGCCAACCAAATTGCTAAATCTAAGAAGCCCTTTAATACTGGTGAAGAGTTGATCCTGCCTGCTGCTAAGAACATTTGCCATGAACTTTTAGGAGAGGCTGCAGTTCAAAAGGTGGCACATGTTCCTCTTTCGGCTAGCGCCATAACTAGATGCGTTCATGAAATAGCAGAGGATATTGAGGCACAGTTGTTAGGATTAATAAGTCACTGTGGTACGTAATCCAGGTTGATGAGTCTACTGATGTTGACAACAAGGCAACAATGCTTGTTTTTGTGTGATATATTTTTCAGGAGGATGTGCAGGAGGATACGTTATGTGTGCTTTTGTTGCCAACCAGCACCACAGCTGCAGACCTATTCAAGTCTTTGAATGATTACATATCAGGAAAACTGCATTGGTCGTTTTATGTCAGTATATGCCCGGATGGACGGTGCCATCACTGGACAGCTTTCTGGTTTCACTACTCAGGTCAAGGAGGTCGCTTCTGAATGAGCGTCTATGCACTGTGTCATCCATAGAGAAATGCTGGCTAGCTGAAAAATGTCACCTGAACTAAACAACGTTTTGCAGGATGTGATTAAAATTATCAACCACATTAAAGTACATGCCCTTAACTCCTATCTGTTCACACACTCAGTGAGGAGATGGACACAGAGCACACATGTCTTCTCTTACACACAGAAGTGAGAGGCTTTATAAAGGTAGATCACTGGCCAGAGTTTCTGAGTTATAAGAGCCGCTCCAGAGGTTTCTTTAAAAAAACAATTACCTCTGGCAGCACAATTCAGTGATATAGACTGGGTTGCAAAACTTTCTTGTGTGACATACTCAACCTGCTCAACAAAATCTGTCACTTCAGGGGAGAATGACAACTATGTTCAAGTCGGCAGACAAAGTAGCTACATTCAAAGCCAACTGGAATTATGGGGGCGATGACTAAACATTGGGATTTTTGACATGTTTCAAACATTAGCAGAGATTTAGGAAGAGACAGAGCCAGGGCCTTCTTTCTCCCAACATGATCACGTATCTCAGCTTTCAAAAAAGTTCGAGCATTACTTCCCAACCACAAAGACCCCCAAACTGGGAAGAAATGGATCCATGACCCATTGTGCATAAGCCAGGTGAATTGACTTTGTCTGTGTTAGGATCAACTGCTTAAGATCTCAAATGATGGTGGCCTTAAAAGTATGTCTGAGACAACTTCAAGTCTTCATATGTTCTGGATTAAAGTCAAGGTGGAATATCCTGAGATTGCCACAAAAGCACTGAAAAGCCTGCTTCCACTTCCAACACCCTATCTTTGTGAAGCAGGGTTTTCTGCAGTGACAGCAACCACAGCGAGATTACAAAGTGGACTGGACATAAGCAACACACTTGCGGTGTCACTGTCTCTCATCACCCCCAGATGGGACTGTCTAGTTGCAGGAAAACGAGCTCAGGGCTCCCACTGATTCTACATTATGGTGAGCTGTATAATTATTTCATTATATGTTATAATAATAGAAATAAAGTGCACAATAAATATAATGCAATTGAATCATCCCAAAACCATCCCCGCCTCCCATCCATGGAAAAATTGTGTTCCATGAAACCGATCCCTGGTGCCAAAAAGGTCAGGGACTCCTGCCCTAGAGGCCAACATTTTTGTTATATATGGAATTGAAATTAGAATATTTGAAGAATGGAAAACATTGTATTTAGTAATATAAGTGCAAGATGAATGAAATTGAAACAGTTTTCCAGTCCTTATACCACTAGTAACACAGCAATACTTCTAAATCTGATTTTCAACCTTTTTTTTTTTTTAATGACAGGGTCTCTCTCTGTAGCCCAAGTTGATCTGCCTCAGCCTCCCAAAGTGCTGGGATTACAGGTGTGAGCCACCTCACCTAGCCTGATTTTCAACGTTTTGAAAATAACCAGTGGGCTCACATTTCAAACAAAGAATTTGAAATAGTGGTCTATACTCTTAGCCCTAATACTTGCCTTTCACTTGCCCCTCAACTGCAATGTAAAGCATGTACTGTGTGCCTCCTCTGCATGCCTTCAACTTTTACCTGCCCTCCTTTCTGTCTCTGTCTCTCTTCATAAACTGCTGATAGTGCCCACTGGCCAAACCCAACGGCCTTGATACTATTTGACTTACTTTAGCAGGGACACTGCCTGCCAGTTCCTCACATAGGATTCAAAACTTTGACCCTGTTGTGACTCTTCTCCTCCCCAAAGCTTTATTAGTTGCCTTTTCTGTAGCTGCATGCTTTTGGAGACTGGTGATCTAGGGTCCTACCCTCAGCCCCTTCTCATCTACAGCCTCTTGGAAATGTCCCAAGCTTCACTTATTCACCTCTAACTTCAGTCTTTACAAACCCTGATGCACCATGCGTCCTCCCCTGCCCGCCGAGGGAAGCCCACACTCCTAGATGTGGGATAGATGCCTCTACTGTACTGTAAAGGCACGTGATGCACATGTGATGTTCTATTCATCTCTATGTTCCCATTACCCAGCCAGGTGCAGACTCAGACCTTAATCAAAGCTTGTGGAAAGGATGGATTCCTAACTTTAGTCCAAAACTTTTTTGAGGAACCTCTTTCAACACTTCTACCCCCTCCATTTCCTAGAACTCTTGCCCTACCCTGCTCCACATCCTCTGCAGGATTCTGAGCCTCCTTTATTTATTCTGTCTTCAGTCTGGACTGTCTTCAGTCTGCCCACTCCTTTTCTGTCCATCTAATCCCTCTGCCCAACCCAATCCTGTCTCCCATATTGGCATAAAGCTCCCCAGGGGATGGGTGTGTGTGTAGAAATCATTGTTACTTCTATCCGCAGACCCTGATATAAAATCTAGGCTATGTGTTGAGTCAATGAAGTTTGCTGATGACCCATGGCAAAATTATCCTATTCTTCCCCTTCTACCATTATACCACTTTATACTTTGCACATGATGGGATGCCAAGGTCTATTGGGGTCTGCCCTCCCTCAGCATGTCCTCAAAGAACTCAGTCTCCATTTTGTCTCCAACACTCAGCCCATTTTCTTATACATAGCAAGTATTCAGAAATATGCACTAAGACACTGACCCTTCCTCAATTTTACAATTTAGAAGGGGAAATAAATATGCATATTATTCTAGAGTACACGGTAAAAGATGTAAATACAGATAAAGTGTCTTGTGCATCTTGTGGCCTACAAAGACAACATGTTTTCTATAAATACGTATGGAATTTCTGGATGAACAATTCTAGTGGTCTTCAGAAAGATACAATTTTCACTTTGAGGATGGGTTGGCTTTTGAACAGAGCTCTGAAGCGTATGTAGGACTTTGGCAGAAAAGGAGAGGTGGAGGAATAAAAGGAATGTATTCCAGGCTGAGAGAAATTCCCCACCTGTTTGGGGAATTGGAGAGAACAGACTGAAAAGGCAGGTTGCAAAAGGTAGAGGAAGGTCTTGGATATTACACCAGGAGGGTAAACTTCATTTGTCAGTAAATACAAACTTTTGACAGTTTTTGAGCAGGAATATGACAATCAGAGCTTTACTTCAGGGAAATTCATCTGGACGTCCATAGCTGTATTCCTGACACTATCTGATATATAGTAGACCTTCATAAATATTTTGAATATTTGGAACCACATTAGGAGTTGTCATTTATTGATGTAGATTTGTATGGAAATAAAACCATTTGGATCTGGATCTGAGATATATATATTTTAAATTTTTATTTCTATTTTATTTATTTATTTTGAGACAGAGTCTTGCTCTGTTGCCTGGTCACGAGGGCAGTGGCATCATAGCTCACTGCAATCTCAAACACCTGGGCTCACACAGTCATACCATCTCAGCCCCCCAAAGTGCTAGGATTACAGGTGTGAACTTGGCCCAGGAACTGGTATTTTCTAGTTGACAAATACGCACATAACCTCATACTTCACCTTTGTCTTGTATGCTCAGTATTCCTGTTCTAATTATTATCATCCCCCACTGTGATAACTCCCATAATATAGGAAACAAAAATCCACCTTCCTGTATTTCCCCCATTATTTGAATCCTTCCGTAGAATGGAAAGTCATCTAATCTAGCCCTCTTTCACATGACAATTTGTCAAAATTTGTGTACAGTCACTATGTACACAAAAAAAGATTTCTCTTTTCCAGGATAAATATCCCCAGCTCCTTCAATTATGTGATCTGTTTATCACCATCCTAGTCATGCCTCTGGAATTAGCCAAGTATAGCAGTGTCCCTTAAAAACATGACATCAATACTGAGCAATGATAAATGTCTGGAGCAATCTATTTCTCTGTCCTGATCTACTTTGGAATTATCCTCAACTAGTCATCTGCTACATAACACTACCTTATCTACGTATGGTACTTTATAATTTTTTTAAAAATATGCTTTATTTCAGGCATACTTTCTTTTTCCACATCTCTCACTTCTATCTCCTCCTAGTTCAGTCCCTCATCACCCCAGCCCTGAATCCTGTGTCTTCTTTTTCAGTTTCTTTGCCTGCTGATGCCAGACCTTGTCCTCCTTGTGCCATGTTGTCACATGCAAGTTGCAAACACTCACTGAGCATCTGTGGTGTACACGCCCTGTGCTCATGCTTCAGAGGATGTTCCCGAATAGGACACAGCCTGACGCATAAATCTATGGGGGAACAGTGTTCATCCAACTATAACACCACAACAATGTGTAGGGGGTTGTATTGCAGCATGGATGTATCCTCAGGACTGAGGATGGAGAGGGGCATTCCAGAATAGGTTTATGGAGATGGCATTTGACTAAGCTTTTACAAATTGGTGGAATTAAAACAGGAGTTTTCCAGGCCAAGCTTGACAAGTCTAAGCGTACACTGATTTAGAGGGCCCCTGAGCAGAGCTCTAGATGTGCATCAGGATGAATGGAACTAAATAGTCTCAAAAAGAAGATTAGAGCAAGTAAAATGAAGGACCTTGAGGGCCATGCTTGGGCGTCTGTTCTCCGGATAGAGGACTACTGCATTTGGTCAAGCTCTCAAAGGCATTTCCAGAAAACACCACTAGTAGCACTCAGTGGAAGACGACATAAAAGTCAACATTTGGACATAGAGCTCAACCAAAAAGCTCTTGGAGAGGCAGCTGGCAAGCAGACCAGGAGTCCCCCCATCCCTGGCAGTGCAACCTTGGATGGGTCATTAACTTGCGGGTTCCTCTTCTGAAATATGGAAAAAATGTCCCCTGACAGGGTTCTGAGGATTAAGGTAGATAACAGGTATAAGTCTGGCCTCACTGTAAGAAGTCACTAGCTTACAACTCGGCCGGGCTGGGGACCGGACCCAGCAGCCCGCTGAGCGCCAGGCACCAGCAACCGCGCAGGCCGCGCTGGAGCGTCCGCCAGTGCGCGTTCCCGCGGCGCGCGCGAGCTGCGGAGATCAGGCCTGAAACCGCCCTCCGCAGATCCCGGAGCTGGTGGCTAGACAGCCGGCGGGCTCGGCACCTTTCCCTCTCATCGGGCAGGAGGGTGGGCAGCGGACGAAGGGGCAGTCAGGGATTGGTTAAGCCTGTGAGGAGGGCGGGGCCCCAGCTCGGGCAAGAGGCGGGACTGCAGGCGCCTTGGCCCTAGCTGCGGGCCTTGCCCGCTTTCCGGAATTCCAGACGCGGCCTGAGCGCCGGTCGGTAGTGCGCTCGCGCGCCGCCCAGCCTGCCCGCAGCGAGCGGGGCGAGCGGCACGGAAGCGGGACCCGCCGCCCGAGGAGCCGCGCGCGCCGCCAGCCCTTTCTCCTTCCCCGCCGCAGTCCCGCGGCCCGGAGGCGGGGTCAGCGGGCAGCCAAGCGGCAACCGCGTGGTATCGGAGGAGCCAGTCGGCGACCGGTGAGGGGCCCGAAGGGCCGGTAGGGCCAGGGTGGCGCCAGACGGCGGTCCTGAGCTGGGGCCGGGCTGTACCCGCGCCGCTGGCGACTGTCTGCTGCGGTCGGGAACGCAGCCCGGGCAGCACGTGACGCGAAGACGCGGCGGAGCCAGCGATTGGCCGGGACACGGCGGCGGCCGCGCGGCCCGCCCCTCCCAGGCCTTGCCCTCCGCCTGTCCTCGCTGGTCCTCCCCGGTGACCTTCGGGGCCGGCGGCTCCAAGACGCTGGGCCGGATACTAGGGCAGCGCCAGGCACCAGGCTTCGTCAGAGGCCCATGCCCCCCACTTCCCACCACGGTTTTGGTGTCCTGCTTGCCCGTTAGGTGGCCTGGCGCCACGGGCGAGGGACGGGGTGGGCCCCCGGCGCGAGAAGGGGTCGCCCACGGGAGTCTGTCCCGCAGCTCCTCCCGCGCGCCGACCGAGGCGCTCCGGGATTGGCTGCGCTGCGGGGAAATCGGGCCTGGAGGTCGACTGTCCAGGTGTGACATTACTCATCTGCGAGGAGTAGGGTTCAGTTCCTGTTGAGTACCAGGCACCCAGTATTAAAATGAGTACTCAGCTTCGCCTTACTCTTACAGCTCACAGTCGCGGAAGTGGGGCTGCGAAGGCCCGTGCCGCGTAAGGAGGGAAAAGGGCTTGCAGGCAGTGCAGTATGTTGGGAGTTGGGGACAGGAGTGAGGCCCCCTTATTCAGAGTCGCTCTAAAGAAGGAGTGTCCTGAGGAGAGTGAATCTTCAGCACTGGGCTGCCGCAGTTCTCAGACTTACCAATATTTTGACCTTCTCTCTTTTCATATGAAACATTATATAACAGCTTCTTTTACTAGAGTTTTCCCAGGCAAGAGGACACCCTCAGTCTCCTGTCCAAGGTCAGGCACCTAGTGATGAGAAGAAGCAGAATTTGGATGCTTGCCTCTCTGGTTCCTCTAAACAGATGGTAGTTTGACTCTGTAAAGCAAAGCAGAATATTTGCAGTTTACGCAGTAGGTAAAGCTATGTAAGATGAGGTGACCGTAGAGAGAAGCCTCCTCTTCCAGGAGCCTTACATTTGGGAGAATTGGATTCCAGACTAATATGCCATTTTAGAAACGCATTATGTATGACTGATGAATGAGTGGTCAGTTAAGAAAAAAAGGCATTGAGTACCTATGTGTGTCCAGCTCCTTGCTAGGCCCAGGGAGGGTGCAAAAGACCCTAACGTCCCTTGTATCCCTGATCTGGAATGCTCTAGCCACTGAGTGTTACCCATGTGTCAAAGGGACAGAGGATAAACTCCATGTGTGTTCTTTCCCGACCTACAGCCATAACTTTTCTGTGCTTCACAAGAAAATATTTGTGAAACCAAAACTTCTAAAAGAATGTATTTAGATCATGATCAGACTTGGGCCCATGGGGTGGGAGCAAGCTGTCCCATTTCCACCAGCTCCTTAAACATGTCAGACTCGATCTGAAGCTGGAAGAAGAAACTTCTTTTGAAGTACTGGACCTTGTTTCTACTATGGGGGAGAAGAAAGCAAGTGTTTATTCTGGTGCTTTGAATTCCATTCCCCAGCCTCACCTCCTAGAATAGGGCTTAAATCTTTCCAGAGTATATGGGAATTAGTGTTTCCTGTTACTTTTTTTTTTTTTTAAGATTCTGTCTTAAAAAAGAATCTTGCTCTGTTGCCTGGGCTAGAGTGCAGTGGTGTCATTATAGCTCACTGCAACATCAAACTCTGGACTCAAGCAATCCTCCTGCCTCAGCCTCCTGAGTAGCTGGGACTATAAGTGCAGACCACAGTGCCTAGCTAATTTTTTCTATTTTTAGTAGAGAAGGGGTCTCTTGCTCAGGCTGGTCTTGAATTCCTGAGATCGTCCCACCTTAGCCTCCCAGAGTGCTCAGGGGTGAGCCACTGCACCTGGCCTATTTCCTGTTACTTTCACTGATTGATTCAGAATAAAGCTAAGCAATGGGGTGAGAGGGGAACAAGGAGGGTGGTAGGGGAGCCTTTTAGCGATAGCATTATTTGAGAAGGGTCCTGAGTGAAGGGGGGGGAAGAGCTTTCTTGGTGGAAGGACTTGGAAATGGAAAGGCCCCAGAGCAGGCACCTCAGGGCCAGGGAAATTTTCCATACCCATCCAGAGTGGGGAGTAGATAATTTGTTTCTATCTGGTCTGGATTTTAGGGTGGTCTTGGGGTGACACAGAATTCTGGAGACAAGAGCATCACTCAGCTCTCAAGAGGTAAGGATTCAAGGAGAAGGCAGCAGAAGAATCACGTCTCCTGATACAGCTACCCCTAGTTCCTGCTCACTCTTCTAATGGAGATAGTTCCATTTCCTGGGCCAGGGCCCCAAGATTGACACAGTGCGCACAGACTAATCCCTGGGGCCCAAAGCAGTGCTCCCCGAAGCCAACATTCCACCCCCTTGGACTCTGGCTACTCAGTACTTCCCACCAAGCCACACAGCCAAGCCTGCCCCTGTTGCTCAGTGAGCTGCTGCAGGCCAGCTGGGGCCCGTCTGGGAAGGGGTGGGGGCTGCCCTGGGAGAGTGAGAGATAGGCCACCAAGCTTGCTGCCTCCTCCTGTCCTCAGACCCACCTGTGCACTTGTGCTGGATGACTCTGGACAACCTGCATGGGAAACTCAGCTCACATGGGGGTAAATGATAACACCCACCTTAAAGGACCAGTGGGAGGATGATAAGGGAGATGTACATACAAAGATGTCAGAATTGTGATGCATTGATGCTAGTAACAACTGGGATGGTTCCACCCACAGAGTAGCAGTGAGAGAAGGTGTTGCATAAGTCATAATCTCAAGTCCCAACCAGATGTAGATGGGTAGTACAGACATCCACTTTCCAAAAGAGCAGGTTGACTCCTCTGGAGTGGGTGGCTAGGGGCTGGGCTCTTGGGAAATGAAAGGAAGGTTCTCCTGCATGTTTACTAGGGCTCAGGGTCAGGGAGGGTGATCGACCTTTTCCCTACCAAAGCCCTCCAGGGGCTGTCAGGTGGGCCATCCTCCCTTCGTATATTGTTCCAGAATTTGGGAAGGCTATTTGGACAAGCACTATCCAATAGAAATAAAATATGAACCACGTTTGTACTCTTAAATTTTCTTAAAAAATGGGTAATATTTATTTTAATATTTTATTTAACCTAATATATCCAAAATATTGTCATTTCAACATATAATCAACATTAAATATTAATGAGATATTTTACATTCTTTTTTAATACTAAGTCTTTGAAATGAGGAGTGTATTAACCCTTACAACACATCTTAATTTGGACCAGCCAGGTTTCAAGTGTTCAGTTGCCACTTGTGGGCCTTGGCTACTACAGTAGACAGCACAGTTCTGAACAGTTCCCCATAGCACCATTCCCTGCTGCCCAGACTGGTTTTACCCAACTCTGGCTTCAAGATGGAGGAATTGTAAGATGACTGCTTGCTTCTCGTGAATACGACTTTCTGAGGTCTCTCATCCCACCCCACAAATGCTGGCATGACAGAATAGGTAACCAGGGAAGAAAAATCTTTATTCTGACTCAAGAATGCAACTCAGAAGAAAAATCTCTCACAGTAGATTGTTAATAAATGTTCTAAATCCTGATTAATTCTAACACTCCTGATTTATAATTTGTGACCAATTAGATATGGTATAAAATACCTACAATATCTATTAAGAAACAAAAAATAAAGTGATACATGAAACTCAGAAATTTATCTTGAATCTATTTGAAATGTTAATTTTTCCATTAGCTTACCTTACTTAGTACTTGTTTTTATTAGTTATATGTACAGTATTTGTAAGCGTCAAGTATGTGAAAGGTACTTCAACGGTTAAGATTTTCACTAATTCACATAATTGTTGCGTTCATACTTTCCAAGCTTTCCTATACTTATTTTTTTTCCAAAGTAAAATAAAGTTGGTGGTATAACAACTTCAAAACTCACATTAAATCAGGAGAGTGGTTAGGACAACCTAGAAATCATTGTTTATTGGCCCATAATACTTTTTCTTTCAGGTTTCCACCTCAAGCACAGAACCTTTTTGCCACCAGGGCAAGCTCCAGCATGGGGTGAGGTAGAGAAGAGAGACTTGAAGGGCCCAGCCTGACATTCAAGCACCTACCTGCATCCTAGTCAGAGTCTCTCTTACTCCTGTCCATAATGGGAGGAAATGGTATCTTTGTTTATGTGCCATTTATGTGTGTATGTTGGTGTTTGTGCATTTGTCTTACCTTCCTTGGGCATATGCCCTGGGACACAGTGGCCTGTGGGAGGCTGAGCACCCAGAAACACGGTCTCAAGACACCCCCAGAGGAGACAGAACACTCACTGGGGAATAAGTATTACTTTCTCTGGCAGTTGGGATCAGCCACTGAGTCTCCAGGAAAGGTTTTATTCTCATAAGGACAGACATTCCTGTGAACTGATGTCCAACTGGAAAGAGCAGCTCGAGTGTCTGGGTTGAAGGTTCTGTCTGAAGGAACCAAGGGACTCCCTCTAAAATCTGCTCTTGAGTCTACAGAAGGGCTCCTGCGCCTGCTTGCAGATTTTGTTTAAAAATTATCCTCTTTGGATAAGATGTCTGGAATTTAAAATACTCTAGACAAAAAAAAAAAGGAGTGGTATCATAGATGAAACAAGAATGGCAAAATAGTGAGTGATTTATGATACTATTTTCCCTAGTTTAGTTTTTCATATTTGAAAATGTCCCTTAAAAAACACCTTCCTCGGCTGGGCCCGGTGGCTCACGCCTGTAATCCTAGCACTCTGGGAGGCCGAGGCAGGTAGATTGCTCAAGGTCAGGAGTTCGAGACCAGCCTGAGCAAGAATGAGACCTCGTCTCTACTATAAATAGAAAGAAATTAATTGGCCAACTAAAAACATATAGAAAAAATTAGCCGGGCATGGTGGTGCATACCTGTGGTCCTAGATACTTGGGAGGCTGAGGCAGAAGGATTGCTTGAGCCCAGGAGTTTGAGGTTGCTGTGAGCTAGGCTGACGCCACGGCACTCACTCTAGCCCGGGCAACAAAGTGAGACTCTGTCTCAAAAAAA
>CAUYRT010011879.1:0-35890 GCA_963574885.1 Lepilemur ruficaudatus | reverse complement strand
GTGACGCTGCCTTTTTATACACTGCCCTCCTCCACCTTGATGGACCCAGTGATGCATCCTGCCTAGGCTGGACTTAACCCCTTCCTCCCTGCCCCACAACCAACTGTCCCCAGTACTCTAACCGTTACTTCGTTTAGCTCCGTATATATTTTCTTACCTAAGAGAATAGTTTCCTGCTTTAAGCAAAAGACCTACAATAGGTGGTGGAATTATGGGATAGGGGTGGAGTATTGATATAAATATATAAATACAAATGTATATTTTTCAGGATGTGGCGTAGGAACTGGGAATAACGTTTTCTGTTACTCCTGATGGTGCCATGAAAAGATTATGTAATAAAATATTTTAAAAATCAGGTCACCTGACTCAGAATGGTGGTGCTTTTTGCTTTAGGCTGGGGACAGTTGGGAATCAGGCCTGGAATACTCCTAACCCGGGGCTGCCCAAGTGTAATAAGTTTTTCTCTATAGGAGTTCACAGGTTTTTGCTGGTGCTTCCCTATGGAAATAGGATTTCTTTTTCTCTACCTACCTCAGCTACCTGTTCTGAGGGTCTCTTAATCTGTTTAATTATTATTCCTACTTCTTTAGGAAGGAGTTTAAAAGACATCTCTTATAATAAGAGAGACAAGCCCTATTCTCTGCAAAGGAGGCAGAAACGTTCTTTTATTCCAACTGTGCTTCCCTAAGCTGCCCAGGGCTCTCTGAATCTTGCCTTCTGATGGCAAGACTTATGTTCTAAACCTCTTTTTGCCACCCATCAAAACACGTCCTCAATAGACTGCGTGAAGGGGTGAAGGACTGATAAGGACTTGATGCTTTATCCCCACAGACTCAAGAGCCAGGCATCTGCCTCTAGATAGAGTAATACAAGAGCTTCTGAACCTTTTACGGTTCAAAGAAGCTTTACTGTGCCCAGGAGGAAACGTGCCAGGAAGTGCTCCCAAGCATCGTAAGCACAAGCCAAAGGGTGTTCAAACAGGCCTCAGCTGGTCTGGCCAAGGGCGGCCAGAGTCTCAGGAAGTCATGGCCGGGCTTCCCCTTAGCTGGGTCCACAGCTGCTTACGTTGCACTGGTCAGAGCAGACTTTGAAGCTCCTCTCGGAGTCACTGGCCACCCCTAGCCCCACCACCTCCAAAGACACCCTGCCACGGGGGCTCTAGATACTGCTCTGTCAGCTCTCTTTGGTGGGTGGCCAAGGTTTGGGGAGGGGCAGCGTGAGGCAAGAGAATGCAGTGAACGGTACCGATTGCCTGTACTTGGACCCGGCACCAGGGCAAGTGTCGATGCTGCAGGTGTTTTTTTTAACAGGTTAATTTTTTAGAGAAAGTCATTCAGTCTCTCCCTACCCCCCCAATATCACCTTTGAGTCTAGCCTTCCAGTCTTTCTTATATGCGTGCTTTTACCTAGTTGTAGTAACACACACATCAAATATTTTGTATCCTGCTTTCATCATTCAACATTGTGTATGTCACACACATGTTTCTACGTTATTATATGGCTTCACAAACTTTATTTGTAAAGCTATATAATTGTAAGGTTTCCTTAGAGTGACTGTACCATAATTTTGATTGATCCCTTATTGGATTCTTGGTTTGTTTTTGGTAACTTTTAATATAATTTCAAATTTATAGAAAAGTTACAGGAATATCACAAGGAACTCCTATGTATCCTTTATCCAAACTTACCAAGTGTTTATATTTTACTCCATTTGCTTTATCTGTATTTACATGTTGTATCTTCTGAATCATGTGAGAATAAGTTGCAGACAGTGTACCCCATTACCCCAAAAACATCATTATGCATTTCCTTAAAAACAAGGACATTCTCTTATAATTTAAGTACCATATCAAAGCAGGATGTTTAGCACTGATATAATACTGTTATCTAACCCATGGTTCGTATTTAAATTTTGTCAGTTGTCCCAATAATGTCCTTTGTAGTGATTTTTTTCCTTGTTCAGGATCAGGTGTTAACAGTTAGTTGTAATAATGATTACATGTGTCTCTCTTAATGCAAGAGAGTTCCTCAGCCTTTCTTTGTCTTTCATTAACCTATTCTTTTTGAAGAATGCAGGCTAGTTAACTTTGTAGAATGTTCCTCAATTTGGATTTGTCTGATGGTTCTACACACTAGATTAGGGTTCTGCCTTCTGGGCAGTAACGTTACAGAAGTCCTCAGTGCGTCGTAAATGAGCACATCATGTCATTTGGTCCCATTAATGTCAATGTTAATTCTGATCACCTGGTTAAGTTGATGTCTGCCAGTTTTCCCCATTTTAAATTCACTGTTTTCCCCCTTTGTAATTAACAAGTAATTTGTGGGGAGATACTTTCAGGTCATGTAAATATTTTGTTCCTCATCCACTAGTTACAGCATCAATTGGTGGTTAGTCTTGCCTGAATCAGTTACTACTATCATGATTGACCAGTGTGATTTTCTAACTTCACAATGACTTTTAGATTTACTGGTTGGCATTCTATCTCTAAAGAAAAGCATCCTTTCTCCCCATTTATTTATTCACGTGTTTATCAATATGGATGCATGGGTTCCTGTTTTACTCAAAGTTACAAACCATTGCTTTGATCTTATTTTGATTCTCAAACTGTCTCAGATTTATGGCAGGCTCTTGTGTCTTTATAACTTGTCCCCATCATTTTTTTAGCACTTTCTTTCTGGTATATAAAAAGATGTTCCAGGCTCATTGTGTATCTTCCCTGTCCCAGCCCTGGAACCAGCTATTTCTCCAGGGAGTCTTGATTCCTTTTAACGGAGAATGGTATTTAAAATCAAGGTCTGGGTGTTAGGTGTGCTCATTGCTACTGGATTGTCATTGCTTCTAAGCTCTCAACAGACAGAGCAAGGAAATATATAGAAATACTGAGATAGCAATCCTCCTGCCTCACCCTCCTAGAGTGCTAGGATTATAGGCACTGTGCCCAGCCTGATGGGTGACATAAATAGATACTAAAAGACATGAATTCACATTGATACTTTGAGTCCAGCCCCATAGGTTTATTCTAGTCTGCCCCCTTTTCCACGTTTGTAAGTCTTTTCTCCAGAGAAACTTCATTTTAAATATTTCTGCATGATTTTAGTTCCATCCAACAATCATCTTGATGTCTGTTTTTATTATTTCCTTGGAATGGAGTCTCCTCTGGTGTCAGAATTTCCCCCTCACCTCCTGCATCCTGATGGGTGACAGGACCAGTTGTGCACTTGGGCAAAAAGCTAGCAGACATGGGGCTGGGCATGGTGGCTCACATTTGTAATCTTAGCACTCTGGGAGGCTGAGGTAGGAGGATCGCTTGAGCACAGGAGTTTGAGACCAGCCTGAGCAAGAGTGAGACCCCATCTCTACTAAAAATAAAAAAATTAGTTGGTGGGCATGGTGGCACATGCCTGTAATCCCAGGAACTCAGGAAGCTGAGGCAGGAGGATCACTTGAGCCCAGGAGTTTGAGGTTGCTATGAGGTAGGCCAATGCCTGGGCAGCAGAGTGAGACTCTGTCTCCGGAAAAAAACAAAACAAAACGAAAAAACTCACAGACACGGAAATCAAGAAGGCCAATAGCAGGTTAAGGGTACTAAGGCCAGAAGCCTCCACAGGGAATAATAGAGGCACCAAAGAAGGTGCCTGGGGACTCAGAAGGGAGAAATTTGTGGAGAATTTGATGCTTGAACTGTGTCTTAAGGGTGGGAGGTGTTTGTTCCTTCTGCTAGGACCATCCTGCCTCCCTGTCTGGCAGTGTGAGGTAGGCACGTCTAGGGAAATAGAAGTGGCTTAGTGTGGCCAAAGTCAGGTCAGTGAGGTGGCCCACGGAGAGTAATGAGCAGGAGCCAGATCACATAGTGCCTCATGTGACTCACACGGCACTTTGAACATTACCCGGTAAGTGTGGGAAGCTCCTGGAGGGATCGCATGGGGAATAGCACAATCACTCTGTGCTGTGGACGTATTAGAAGGTGTGGGCATGGAGGCAGGAAGAGCAGCCAGGCTCCTCACAACATCAGGACAGCTAGTGGGGCTAGCGCTCAGGGGACAGGGTCGGGACATGGAGTTGGAACCATGGGGATCTGGTCGCTGATGTGATGAGAAGCCTCAAGGAGAGGGAGGAGACTAGCATGTCCCCCAGGTTCCTGGCTTGGGTACTGGGGTAGACAGTGAAGCCCTTCGTGACACAGGAACAGGAGGCAAATAGGTTTGGAGCAGCCGGAGGGAAGCAGTGGGGACAGTGAGTGCCGATGGCGGTTCAGGGGCTCCTCTGGACGGGAAGGGAGCCCCGTAGGTAGAGGTGGGAGAAATACAGAGTAAAAGGAAGTTTTGGTTTATTTAAAGGTGGGGCAGACTTAGGCAGTTAGTAAAATTCAGACAGAAAGAAACTACCAGAAAATCTATAGGTGGAGGGAATGCAGAAGAGGAGAGTTTCATGCCTGATAGTTAACATTTTCTCAGAGAGTGATATCATAGTTACCTATGTGAGCCAAATGGCTTAGACAAAAGGCATGGAGAGAAGCCTACACTTCCCTGCTTGCCCCTCGAGTTAGCTCGCCAAGAGTCTCTCGGCTCCAGAGTCCTGAAGATGAGCATTTAGAGCTGGAGCAATCCCAGTATCCAGTGTAAGTATTCAGGGACAGAGTAAATGAGAGAAGTCAAGATAGATAGGAAGTGTGACACATAAATACTAGTAACTTTGAGCTCTTCCCAGAAGATTTTCATTGTGACCGCACTTACAGCTGGCAACCCCGAAGAAAATAAATGAAAATAAAGAATGCCTTTGCAGCAACTCAGGTTTGTAAAAGGGAAGAGGCACTGACGGAGATCTGCTCAGGGCGGGGCCGAGACCAACCGCATTGACACCTCATGGAAACTGATTCCAAATATGCCCTTTCTCATTTATGTGCGGCCTGAGGAGGCGTTGTTAATGCTGGGCTTTGTACCTGAAGCACCCTTTCTTAGCCCCCGCCCCGTCTTCGGTCTCGGAATTACACCTGTCTGGAGTGGGCAGCTTCCAACATTGTGGATGGGAGGGCAAGTGGAAGGAGATAGAGGGTATCTGCCACTGTGTTGGAACATCCACTGGGGATCCTCCATAGGAGCTTCTAGAAACCAAGTCTGTGAAGATGACTATCCAAAGATGCCTATCGAGGCTGGGCGTGGTGACTCACACCTATAATCACAGCACTTTGGGAGGCTGAGGCAGGCTCACTTGAGCTCAGTTCAAGACCAGGCTGGGCAATACAGTGAGAACCTGTTTGTACAAAAAATAAAAAAATTGGCCAGGCATGGTGTTGTGCGCCTATAGTCCCAGCTACTCAGGAGGCTGAGGCAGAAGGATCACTTGTGCCCAGGAGTTTGAGGTGGCAGTGAGCTGTGATGATGCCACTGCACTCCAGCCTGGGTGACAGAGTGAAATGCTGTCTCAAAACAAAACAAAAAAAGATGCCCGTCATCACACTGTTTACAGTTGCAAAAACTGAAATCAATTTAAGTATCCATCAGGAAAGAATTCAATGAATTATGGTACAGTCATACAATTGAATATTATATAGCCATTAAAGATGATATATAGCTATATTCATTGACAAGGAAAATTCACATCTTTGAATGAAAAAAAGCAGGTTATAGAATTGCATGTATGATATCCACATTTATATAAAACTTTATGTGGGAAGGATGTTGATTGAATTGTTAACTGTGGTCACCTCTAGAGATGGAAGTTTACATTACTTTTAATTTTTTATACCATTTTATATTGCTTAAAATTGCTATGTATTATCATTATAATCAGAAAAATCAAATAAAGCTATTTTCATTATGGGAAAACAATCCAGTGCATCCTTTGTGACCTGCGTCATATGTCAGTTCTCCGGGAAGCTTTCTCTGATCCACTGTCCATGCCGGTCCCCAGACTGGACTGGGAGCCCCACCTCCTTATCACCTCTTGCTGTAACACTGTTGTCACCCTCTTTAGCCTCTGGTCTTTACCTTCTGCAGTGTTCGCTGAGATGGTCTCAGTATTCCTCTGAGTTCTGGGCTCCTTAAGATCATGGACTGTGTTTCTGCTTCTCTTGGGGCCTTCTCTACCCACAAAGGCAGCCTTGGGGCAGGCGCTGCTCCTCAGCTCCGGAGATCATTGCCATACAAGCCTCTGCGCCCAAGCAGGCCGGATCTGGGATTTTTCAAGAGATCCAGAAATCTGGCCTAATTTGGGATTTAATAGGCTTTACCATGGTTGGTTAGATTGGTGCTCAGTATCCCAGGTGGGGCCTGCAGCCAGGCAGGTGAGAGCCACCCGGCCCACGAGCCTCGCTCTAGGTCCTTTGGCCCTTGTCTGTGCCGGGAGTGCCCCTCTGGCTGTGAAGACCAGAGCCCTGGGGCAGAAGGCTCCACCCTGCCGGGGCTGCTCATCCTCCATAAGGTGCTCTTTGTCTGGGTCCAGAAAAAACCCACAGAAAAACCCTGTTCAATCTGAGATAGGACCTTTTCATGAAGAGATGTGACTGTTTCCAAATGACAGCCCCCTGGGCTTCAGAGTTCTCAGTTCCTCTTGCAATATGAGTGACAGCAGTGATGACCACAGGGGCCCAACCAATGGGTCTCCCTTAGGGGAACATTGTTGGCAGCCTCACCAGCAAAACTGATGAGGCACCTGCAGCCAGGAACTTGGTACAGAGCAGGGGACAGATTGCCTCTGACAATCCCTTACCTTTGCAGAGCCTAATTATTTTATGAACTATAGTAAGGACTGCCATTTGTTAAAAATTCTATGCCAGGCACTGTGCTCGGGGCTTTGAGGCATCTCTACTCCAGCACCAGCACCCTGCAAGGTGAGCATTGTCGTCTGCATTAAGATACCGAGGCTCAGAGAGCTTAAGCAGCTGGCCCACGGCCACTCCCCAGAGCTAAGAACTCAGAGTTCTTCCTGACGGCCTTTTTTTTCATGCCATATCCCGCACCATCTAGACCAGACTGGACAAGAGGAACCTGGAAATTAACCCACTAATTTGTGTCCTTAACGCCCTGAATAAATCCGCACAGTCAGCTTGTTAAGAACGAGTCCTGTTTGGGTACCCACCTGACCTGTGGGCATTTGGGCTTCTCTGCCCCCCTGGGAGATACTCCCTCCCCGACACACACACAGTGGGTTGCCCGGTGGGGTAGTGCGGAGGCTGGAGGACAAAGCAGCAGGTTTGGCGGGTGTCCAGGGATTATAAACGGCAGAGACTTAAATGTCCACGTGCTGAGAAGCCACTGACAGCAGCCTGCACAAGGGAGTGCCCCTGCTAGAGTGTGAGGCAATGCCACCGCCCTTCCAGAACTCAAGGCCTGGAGCTGCTGTCCCTCCTGGCCTCCTCCTGTTGTCCTTAGTTCTTGGTCCCACAGCATTACTTTAGGGACCTGAGTGTGCCTTTGTTCCTTGAACCCCACTGCTCGGCACACCAGAGGGGCCAACTGGTTGGCTGACGGACGTACCACCCTGAGGGGTGTTAGGAGTGGTTCTGTTGCCAGAAAGGTCTGCCTGGAAAGCTGTGCCGTGCAAAGTGCTGGGGTGGCCTCCGCCAGCTCCCTGGGGTCAGCCCTGGATCGTGTAGTCTGAAGCAGCTGAGCTGCCTCTGTCATATCTGGGCAGGGGACAGGTGGCTTCTAGAAGTGACATTACTGGCTGGAGCCCGGGGTCTGGAGCCAGTCTGTCGCCTGGGAAGCAGGTCACCAGCTGGCCCTGGGCCATGCTTTGCTCTCAGGCTTGGGAAGGATGCTCTTGTCAGAGATGGCTTCAAAGCACAGGTTTCCTCCCACTGTCCGTCCTTCCTCACGCCTCACTTTCCTCAGTGTACAGAAGAGTTTAGACTAGCTCAATATGTTAAATGTCTTAGCAGGAGAACTCTTTTTTAAAGACATCTTACACCAAAATGCAATATTCAAACATAAAAACTATGTTTTTAAATTTTATTGTATTATTTCAAACTTATTAAAATGTACTTATTAAATGTTCTTATTATCAGTTAGAACTCTGAGGTGGTTTTGATGAGCAGGACAGTTAGTTGCTGATTTATAGCAACCTCTGCTTCTAATTTATTTATTTATTTTTATAATAAATATATTACTATATAATATATAACAGTATTATACATAATAATGTTATATATTTATAATATGGATGAAATAGGAAAATCCTGATCACAGAGTTAGTAGTGGAAATAGTTTTTTTGAGACAGGGTCTCACTCTATCCCCCAGGCTGGGGTGCAGTGGCGCAATCACAGCTCACTGCAGCCTCATGCTCCTGGGCTCAAGTGATCCTCCTGCCTCCGCCTCCCCACTAACTGGGACTACAGGTGCATGCCGCTATGCCCAGCTAATTTTTTAAATTTTTTATTTTATTGTATCGTATTTTTTTGAGACAGAGTCTCACTTTGTTGCCCGGGCTAGAGTGCCGTGGCGTCAGACTAGCTCACAGCAACCTCAAACTCCTGGGCTCAAGCGATCCTTCTGCCTCAGTCTCTCGAGTAGCTGGGACTACAGGCATGCACTTTATTGGCCAATTAATTTCTTTCTATTTTTGGTAGAGACGGGGTCTTGCTCTTGCTCAGGCTGGTCTTGAACTCCTGAACTCAAACGATCCACCCACCTCGGCCTCCCAGAGTGCTAGGATTACAGGCATGTACTTTTTTAAATTTTTGTAGAGACTCGGTCTCACTATGTTGCCCAGGCTGGTCGCCAACTCCTGGCCTCAAGTGATCCTCCCTCCTTGGCCTCCCAAAGTGCTGGGATTACAAGTGTGAGCCATCATGCGTGGCCAGTTAATTCTTTTTTAAGTTAACCTTTCAATCTCAGGATACTGGAAGGAAAAGAATTTCTGTTTGTTGTTGATGAATCAGTAACTATATTAGGATGAACCATATGTAATTGCCAATACCCTACTGTTTTTGGTCTATAAAACAGCAAATTCATATAATTCTGTCAAATAATAATAGCTAACATTCATTTACTGTGTGCCAGGCCCCATGCTAGACATTTTGGAAGCTGATGTCATTTAATCCACACACAACGCTCGGTTTTGTGAGGATCTTGGGATAAGGACAGATAAGGACCCTGAGGCCCAGGAGGGTCGTCCGGGGTTACACAGGTGACCAGCTGGGTTTGGGTGGAACAGGCGAGGGCCCACCCTTGCTCAGGCTGCCCCGGGTGGCTGGGCTCCCCTCAGCCAGCCCACCCCACCGCTGTCGCCCTCCCGGCACAGGCCCAGAGAAGAATCCAGCCTCTGTGCCCAGCGGCACCCGCCAGCCCATGGCCCAGGGCTGTTTGTTTTCTTAACGGGGTTAACGAAACCTCCTGAGCCTCTGCGGAGCAGCAGAAGCCCTGCTGGTGAAAGGGGGCTTTGTGTGACACCAGCGGAGGGTGAGGGTCCTAGCCAAGACAAGAGCTGGGAGCCAGCCAGCCCGCGCAGGAGCAGGGGCGTGGTGGGGTGACATCTTCCCCCAGCCCTTCCTGCCCTCCTCGGCCGTGGCCTTGATCCTGTCTCCAAGCAGGGAGCTGTGGGCGCCACACTTGCACAGAGCAGCGCGTGTGGCCCAGTCCCTGGCAGGGCTGCCATGCAAGTCAAGAGACAGGTGCTTACAACGTGGTCCCCACTCAGGAGCATCAGCATCACCAGAGAACTTGTTAAAAATGCCCACAAACAGGCCCCATCCAGGCCTAGCACTCAGAAAAATCTGGAGTCAGGGCACCATAATCTGAGATTTAACAGGCCCTACAGGTGATGATGATGATGATGGCTAAAATTTGAGAACAAGTCGAATCTCATACGGAAATACTCTGGCCAAGAAAATATGATCAAGAAGTGCTTTTAGGCAACTTTCACTCAGCAACTTGTAAATTAAATGTATAAGCTGGATAGTGATGGAGAAATGATCATAAAACAGCTCATTTTAAAAACAGAAGTCACCTTGAGGTGACGCACCCATCATATAGAGGCTGGAACTTAACAGTGGTCATATGCTGAGCTGGCCAGTGCTTAAAGTACACAGAAAATAAACTCTAGCTTTTACTGTAGCAACTACTTTGGCGTTTATGTCATGTTATATGTTCCTCTTTATAGGAAAATAGTCTCCATACCTTGTTTTATCTTCCCAAAGACATCTTAAGTGCTTCCAGGTCAAGGGTCTTATTTTTCTTCATTTGGATCTACACTCTTGTACCACGGAACGCTGCGGGGTTAGGAGCTCCAGGTTTACTACCACACGTTTTACTAGTCAGTTGCATAGCATCTCCTTCCACACCTGGGCCCTCCATGGTGTGGAAATGGTGGTGATGAAAATCCACTGATATGAGGCTTCCCAGGAACACCTGAAAATTAAGTAAATGGATAAAATGGACAAGTGCACGCATGCAAGAGGTGGGGGAGAGAGGCGTGTCCAGCTCTGCAAGTGGGAAGGGGATTCTTGTTACTCCCCCACAGGCAGGCCTTCTAACCTTCCAGCAGCCCCTGCACCCTCCCTTCCCTAGTTTTTCCTCAACATCCCCCCACTGCCCATTCATTCATATAGTCTTTCACAACAAATGGTTTTTGAGTGTCTACTAAATGCTTGGCGCCATGGAGACACACAATAAACAAACATAATTGCAGACTGCAGTAAGTGCACAGACAGGGTAGGGGGGTCAGGAAGGAAGCCTCTTTGATGTGAATTTTAGGCTAAGAGTTAGAGGTTGAGCCCACCAGGTGAAGAGTGATAAAGAAGAGTATTCCAGGTAGAGCAAACATCCAGTGCAAAGGCCCTGAGGCAGGAAAGAGCTTGTCTGGTTTGAAGAACTCAAAGAAGGTCACTGTGGCTGGAGCCCAGTGCATGACAGGGAGAGGAGAGGAAATAAAGTGGAAGATGAGGCTGGGCTGGGTCATTTAGAGCTTCGTAGACTGCGGTAGGGAGAGTGGATTTTATTCTAAGTGCAATGGGAAGCTATTGAAAGGTTTTAAACAGATGCCTTGATAATAGTTTGTGCTGCAAGGTAGAGACTGGACCTTATGTTGGGGATGGAGGCAAGGAAAAACAGAGACAGAGACACAGTCATCAGGATGGGTGACTAAGAAGTCTGAGGATCCCAAGAGAGGCCTCTCTGGACAGCAGGAGTCAGGGAGAGCTGTAGGCCAGGGAGAGCTGTCTCTGAATTATGGGGCCCTAGAGTGCCAGGAAGGAAATGAAACCATGGCACTTCTCCTCAGTGTGCATCGTTTCCCTTCCAGGGGTCCACACCGGGATCTGGGAAGTTTCAGCTTCCTGATTCTGGGGCCCTTGTGCGGTGGAATTTGGAAGAAGAAGGTGTGGGACATATTATTGGTGAGACCTACTTGCCCCATTTTGGGGTCATCCTCTCAGCCCTTTTCAGGGGCAGGGCTGGGAATGGAGGGTTTCTGCTCCAGTTCAGAGGCACCTCTGCACCAGCAGGGGAGGGAGAGAGGCCCCCCAACCCCTGCCCCTAAGACAGGCACTCTGCTTCCTCCTTCCCACCCCAATACCTCCCACTAGGTGTGAGCTCCTGAAAAGCAGGGCCTCCCCCTCTGCCCCTCACAGGACCTTTGTGGGGGGAAGCTGTGGAGAAGAGGACTCTTGCCACGGTGCTGCTGAATGGCAGTGCCCCTACAGCTGAGGGTGGGCGGTGAGAAGTGTGAGCAGAGGCCCTTCCCAGAACATGGGGTGAGAGAGTTCTGGACTAAATTCCTGCCACATACCCAGGAAGCCCCTGCCCAGAGGGGTGGACAAGAGCAAACTGGTGCCACCATCCACAGTCCCTCTTCCCCACTCACTGCCCTGTACCCCCCTATCCTATCCACCTAGGACAAGCCTACAATCAAGCTGCCATTTACTCTATGCCTCTGCTAAGAGCTGAACACGAATCATCTCAATGTTTACACACTCCTCTGAAGGAGGCATATTATCCCTATTTTGCAGATTAGCAAAGGTCTACACCAGTGGTCCTCAGCGTTTTTGGCACCAGGTCCGGTTTCATGGAAGACAATTTTTCCATGGGGGATGGGATGGCAAGACGGTTTGGGGATGATTCAAGCGCATTACATTCATTGTGCAGTCGAACCTCTCTGCTGATGATAATCTGTATTTGCAGCCGCTCCCCAGCACTAGCATCACCGCCTCAGCTCCACCGCAGATCATCAGGCTTGGATTACCGTAAGAAGCCTGCAACCTAGATCCCTCGCATGCGCAGTTTACAGCAGGGTTTGTGCTCCTGTGAGAATCTAATGTCACCCCTGATCTGACAGGAGGTGAGCTCAGGCAGCGATGCCGGCGACGGGGAGCGGCTGTAAATACAGATGAAGCTTCGCTTGCCCGCCCCTCACCTCCTGCTGTGTGGCCCAGTTCCTAACAGGCCACGGACCAGTACCGGTCTGCAGCTCGGGGGGGTTGGGGACAGCAGGTCTACACAGTTCCTGAAATCCAGGCTGTTTGATCCCCAGATCAGAGGCTCGGTCCCTAAACTGTCTCTTCCTAGCAAACAGCCTGGAGCAGGTTAGGGCTGAAAGGTATGAGTGGATGGGTGGACGGATAGATTAAAAAAATGAACAAATGGAGGGGCCTACGGATGCTGGGGAAGGGGGGACATTGAAGCCGGGTTGGAGCCAAGCCTGATTCAGGTACGGCCTCAACTAGGGTCTCCAGGCCGCGCTCCCAGGGACCAGGCTGAAAGGAGGGGAGGGGATGGCGGCGGCCTGGCCCCGGGAAGCGTCCAGGATCGTAGGGAACGTCGCTGGTCGGTCCCCAGGGCAGGCGCTGAGGCCCGAGCCCCGCCTCCGTCTGCGCTCGGCGCCCGAGGCCATAGTCCTTCGGTGCTCCACAAAGACTCGGTGAGATTTTGGCTTGCCCGCGTCCTGGCATCCCTGGGCGCTCACCAACTGTCTGGCGAATGGCTGGCTCCCCGCCGAGCGCCCTGCACCCAGCGCTGGGGCCCCGCCACCGGCTCCCCGCCTAATCTCCCGGGCTCAGGACCCGGCGCGAGGGAACGCCCGGGGCGGGGCCGGCGGGGCGGGGCTTGGGGCGGGGGCGGGGCCGGTCCGCGCCGGAGAGCTCGGGCTCCCAGCGTCTCCGCAGAGGGGGCCGGTCCGGGGCGCGGATGCTGGAAGTTCACATCCCGTCGGTGGGGCCCGAGGCCGAGGGCCCCAGGCAGAACCCAGAGAAAGGCCACATGGTGAGCGGGACAAGTGGCTGGGGAGGGCGCGGGACCTGCCGGATTTCCCCGCGCCAAGCTAGGTGGGGACCCTGTACCGGGGCTGGGGCATCTGAGCGCGGCGGGCCGGACCGTCGGGGGACAGCTTGTCGAGGGTTTCGGAGCCTTGATTTGCCGGCCCCGCGGACCATAGTTCGGGCTCTTGAGGGACCACAGGGAGCAGGTGGGCGAGTCCGCCAGCCCTTCCTCCAGGTGTACGGGGAGCGCGGGAGTGTCCCCGGGGAGGGCGGCGTTGCAAGGCTGCTTCGAGCCTTTGAGCGCAGGAGGGGGGGCTGCTTTGCCGGGTGTCCTCCCCGGGGCCTCACGCGCCCGCCCGCGCCGCCAGGTGTTCCGAGTGGAGGTGCTGTGCAGTGGGCGCAGACACACCGTGCTACGGCGCTACAGCGAGTTCCACGCGCTGCACAAGCGGGTGAGGCGGCGCCGACGACCGGCTGACTCCGGCACTGCCCCTGCCCAGGCCCAGGGGGGCGGGAGGGCGAGCTCCGGCTTCAGCCTTGGCCACCCCCGTTACCGCCCCGGGGCCAGGAGGGCACAGGTCCTGGGCAGACTCCGGGCGGGTTGTGGGGTCCATCGCAGGGAGGGCGCAGGAGGGCAGGTCCCGGCTGGCACCGGCCATGGCCTTGCGCTGCCGGCCGGCCCCCGGGCGTCTGGGGGTGGGTTGGGGCCTCCGTCGCCGCAGTCCCGACCACCACTCACCAGGGTCTGTTCTAGGATAGAGCCCAAAGGGGAGGACTGGGGAGGGCTCTTGGCTATGGTGAAGTGGGCTTGGGAGCTGAGCCCGGATGTTGCGATCGCACCGCGGTAACCTCCAGATCAAGAAATTGTACAAAGTACCCGATTTCCCCTCGAAACGCCTGCCCAACTGGAGGACCAGAGGATTGGAGCAGCGCCGACAGGGCTTGGAGGCCTATATCCAGGTGTGCGCGGGACACACTCGGTTGCCCCCAACCTGTTGTACCGGGGGTGTGACCCAGACAGAGTTGGGGAGATACGAAGGGACCCCAAACTTGGGATGTTATTCACTACCCCAAGTATCAATTTTCTGAACAGTAAGGGATCCAAACATCCCTCTCTGGACTGTTGAAAGGATTGAATGAGGTAACAGGGAGGTGAGCAGTCCCAGCCCCGTGAAAGCTAGTTCTGTTCCCCTCCAGGGTGACATCTTGTGCTGCCCTCATGATGGGTTGTAGGGGTGTCCTTCTCCCAACAGCAAAGATGGGCCACTGCATGGGGTGCAACGCGTGCAACACCGGGCTCCGCGCTCAGAGGGGCTCTGAGCTTGGTTTAACTCTCTGCTGTCTTGAAATTAGTTATTTTGGAACAAAGGGTTCTGCATTTTCACTGCTCTGGGCTGTGCAAATTAGTAGCTGGATCTGATGATAGCTTTCCTGTCTCCTCTCCAGGGCATCCTGTACCTGAACCAGGATGTGCCCAAAGAGTTATTGGAATTCCTGAGACTTCGGCACTTCCCTGCAGACCCCAAGGCTAGCAGCTGGGGGTAAGGGGACCAGTGTTGGGGGGACAGGGGCTCTCACCAGCAAGCAGGTGAGGGTTTTGGAGGCAAAGCCCTTTTCCAGCTCACGTCTGCCAGGTCCTATTTCTCCCTGCTTCTGAGACATGACTTTCCTCATGAGCTTTCTTGACCCAGGTAGAGGGGCTTTTTTTTTTGGACAGCCTTGGTTACCCCAGCCCCCTCCGGAACTGGGCTTGTTAGAAATAGAAGCAGTGGTCCCCTGGGAGGTGACGTTCTGGCCTTCTGTGTCTCCACCCCTTCCTCACGCTCTCCCGGCATCCCCAGGCAGCTTACAGTGTCTCTCTTCTTTTCAGCACCCTGGGGGAGTTCCTGCCTAGAGACAGCAGGCAAGTCAAAGCCCTGGCCTGTGCTCGGCTCCTGCTGCCCCCTAGTGGCCACGTGCTGGGAGGCGGGCCTGCTGCCTCCGGTCGGTCCCTGCGGTCTGTTTTCCGTTGGTGCCTCCCGAGCCCACCTCCCATTCACCCTTTCCATTGTGGGTCCTTGGTGATCTCAATCCCTAGTCTCTCCCTCCATGGTTCATGGCTGTCTTTCCTCCCAGCTCGCAGCTGCACCACCGGCCTGTCGTGAGCTTCTGCATGGACCCCTACATTTGCACTCCCTCCCCAGGTGAGGAGGTACCTCTGACCTGTAGTCCACATTTAGGACCTAGGTACCAGGGTAGTGGGGGCGAACTTGCCACTTCTCTGCTCCCAGGGACCCCAAGCAGCACGTCCGTCCTGCAATTCTCCTTTGAGGCCACCAGGTGCTGCTCCTGTGCCCCACTTTGTGGACACTAGTGAAATAAGCTTTGCTCCCCTGGTCTCCGTTCCTGGGTAGCCTGGCTTTACAAAGCTGATGTGAACAGAATGTGACCTGGGAGTGCCAAGATGTCATTTGGGGTGGACAGCTGTTATCTGCTGCCTTGGGGGTACTGAGCCCATGGGCAGGAGCTCGGGAAGCTGCAGGCCTGAGGTCAGACCCGTCCCCATCTCCCCTTCCCCTGCAGCCCTCAACTTCCTATTTACTTCTGTCCCACAGAACTTCTGCCCAACGTGGTGGTGAATGGCGTGCTCCAGGGCCTCTACGGCTTCAGCATCAGCCCAGCTGAAGACCAGCCAAAGGCTGCCAGTCACCCAACTCCTCTGCCACCAATGCCCTGACCAGCTCAGAGGCCTTTGGGCCACCTGCCAAGACAGTCATGTGCCTCAGTCCTACGGGCTCCATATAAGGCTAGGTGCTCCTGTGGCCTGGACCCAGAACTGAACTACCCAAGGCCCAGCTGTGCTCCATCCCTACTCAAGGCCTAGAAATCAGCTTGCACTGGTAGCAGGGGATGGTGGAATTCGTGTTCTTAGAAGCCAAGGGCCAAGGCAAGGCCAAGAAGATAAGAAGTCAATTTAGAGATACTCTGAAAAGGTACAGGTGTATTTCTTATCCCAGACAAGAGGGCGGCAGCAGGGGGATGAAAGTTGAGGCACAGTAGCTGGCCCAATTTAGGAGCGAGGACCACAGTTTCAGCCAGAGCCCAAGGAAGGTGCAGGCATGCTGGGATGCAGACTTGCGGGGGTTGCTGCAGGTTCTCAAGAACCAGCCCACACGAAGGTTACAAAAAACCCACATTTCTTTTTATTGGTCAGCGTTGGCAGGAGTTTGTTAAAAACTGGACCCGTGGGGCTTGTGGAATGTGAGGGAAGCGGGTCCGCGCCGTCAGATGCCAGCTCTAGGGCCAGGGCAGCACATAGCCGTGTGGCAGACTATCTTCACCCCCACGAAGGCAACAGGGCCTGCACAGACAGTTGCTCAAAGGGACGGGTCCCTGGCGCCCTACTCCTTGGCGATGGCAAAGGGCTTCTCCACCTCGATCTTGCCACAGTCTGCAATGATCACATCCTTCAGGGGCTTGTCACGACTGTCCGTCTTGGTGCTCTCCACCTTCCGTACCACATCCTGGGAAGGCAAGACAGAAGCGGAGGGGGGGATGCACAGCGGGTCAGGAGGTCCCTGTACCGCTCAGGAGAGAGGCCCCTGCGTCTGGCTCAGGAAGGCTGGGCCCCTCTGTCATCAACGGCACCGAAACTCTAACGGACTCAGGGCCAGGGCTGGGTGAAAGCAGATCTGACAAGGGGATGCAGAAATTTTGTTCCTTTGAAGTAAAACCCAGGTTAGGCCAAGGGTGAGAAGAGGCTGGCTGGGGAGTGTGATACCAAGTGGCTTCTTAGGGACATCGTGTTCAGTTGTACAACTCAGGGATGGGAGCCAGCACACCACTGAGGAATGATGGAACGGAGATTCCTGCTGTTGTGCAGCCTCAACAGGGCCTCCTGGCTGCGCTTGCCAGGGCCTGGAAGAATTTAGAAGCTTGTGGGCATGGGGATGCAGGCCGTTTATTCTAGAATCCCCCCAGGTTAGGAGGCATGAGCACTGGTCTAAATCTGTGGGTTGGGTTCTTTTGGAAAAGGGACAAAATACACGGAGCCCCTGCCCCAAAGTCTGTGTTAGATCCCAGTGAGGACTGCCCAGCTTGGCCCCCGCCTCCGGAACTCACCATGCCCTCTAGAACTTTGCCAAACACCACATGCTTGCCGTCTAGCCAGGCCGTCTTGACCGTGGTGATGAAGAACTGGGAGCCGTTGGTGTCTTTGCCTGCGTTGGCCATGCTCACCCAGCCAGGCCCGTAGTGCTTCAGCTTGAAGTTCTCGTCAGGGAAGCGTTCACCGTAGATGCTCTTTCCTGGGAAGACAGAGTGGGGGAGCTGGGTTGACCCAAATCATGCAGCTGTTAGGGGTGTGGATTGAAGGGGCTCAACCTGTCCTCTGGGCCACGCTAGGCTTGGGTGGAGTACAAGGACATAAAAGCTGTCCCTTTCCTATCCTCTGGTCTTAGAGCCAAGCCAGGCTGACTGACACCAAGTGGGACATACAGCCTGGTTGGTTGATTGAATAGTTCACATGCTGTGTTACTTTGAGAGTCCAGTTTTATGGCTTTAAAATAAGGCACATATTATCAGTTACCCTTGGCTGTGGCCTAAGGCCTGCCATAGAGGGACTGTGGCAGAGAGAGGTGCTATGCAGGATGCAGGAGAACCAGGGAGGTAGGAACCTTCCAGAAAAGGACTGCTGTGGCTGCCCAGCTTGTCTTCCTAACAGCACAAAAGACATGGTCACAGCTGCAGAGCAGAAAGCGGCCAGATGGGGTGGGGAGGGACAAGGAGGGGGTGCCACTGGGTCCTGGAGAGTCAAAGCCTCTTACCAAGCCATGAACATAAAACAAAAGGCAGCCATGAATGTGTGTAACGTGTCCGTCCATGTGGGGCTTGGGGACACGGTGAAGGGAGCTGAAAGCGGATTTCTACATGATTGCAGAGGTCCTAGTTCCACAGCTGACTCCAGGACAAACACTGAAACTCTTCTTTTTCCTTGTTACCTCTTAGAGACTGACGCTGTGCATTAGGCCCAGAGAAACCCAGCAATAAAGAGACCATTTTCATTTTGTTTTACCCAACAACTTTCAAAGTTATTTGCATGCAAAACCCTTTTTTCCTTCTCAATGCACCTACCTTCATCCTGTGGCTTGGAAAACTGTCCCAGACCGATGCTAACCAGGGAGATGTTTCTGATTGTGTAGCAGGTGGGAAGACTGAAAACCAAGAATGACTAACTCTGGCTGGTGGTGACAGAGGTGTCTGAAGCCTGTGATCTGCCTCTCACCTCCACACTGGGGAGACTAGACTCTGCCACCATCGTGCAATGACTCCTGGCTGGGGTGCTGGCTAAAAGCCTCCCCGAATGGAGCATCATCTTCTTTGTAAATCTCAACCAACTGCAGAATTTTAATTACTGCTGCTATCCAGAAAACGCCCCCATCTATATCCTTAGCTCCAATCACTTTCCCAAGATACAAGGAGTTCCAAACTCAAATGGACAGTTCTTCAATTTAAACTCAAGATACTTGGTCTCCTTTCTTTTTAGACTTCAGTTTTATTTTTTATGATTATACTTGTAGCAACGATTACTGTCGAACTCCACTCACTGGGCCGAGACCCCTGCGGTGCTAGCGAAAGACCTGCCCCTCACGCAGCACACTTCCTACGCTCGCGAGCTCACTGGCCGGCAGCAGTTATTCTTTTGACAACTGTCCCTCTGCACACTGCTCACAGTTGTCCCCTCCCACCCACCACTTACTTATTCTTTCTTTCCATTCCTGCTACCCCACCTGCAGCAATGCTAATGCTTACAGCGTTCACAGTGTGTGCCAGAGACTGTTGCAAGCATTCTTCTTAAAAACCCAGCCTACAAGGCCGTAACTAATACCCCTGCTTCAAAGGTGAAAAAACTAAGGTGCAGAGAACTTAAAGGCACCCCACTAAGAAGTGGCAGAGCTAGAATCCAAACCAAGGTCGTCTGGCTCTCGAATCTCTGCTCTCACCCACTTGGCTATACTCTCCTGGCATTCAGGCCCGAACCATCCTACCCAGGGACAGCTGCGCAACCCCTCAGCAGTGCACCTGCTCTTGCCGCCACATCCTGAATCCTGCCACCACATTACCTTCCCTGAAACCCCTTTGGGACTGGCTCGTCCTGCTACTACAGTCTCCAGCGGATCCTCACTCTAGCAGCAGTCCCTAACTTTTTTAGCACCAGGAACCGGTTTCATGGAAGACAATTTTTCCACGACCTGGGGGGTGAGGTGTCATGGGAGGGGGCAGGGTGGAGCAGAGCTCAGGTGGCGATGCGCAGCCCATTTCCTAACAGGCCACAGACTGGTACCGGCCAAGGCCCAGGGGTTGGGAACCGTAGCCCTATAGGACAAAAGCCCAGGTTCCTGGCCACAAGCCCACCAATCTGGACCCCTAAGGTGTGCTCTTCTTCTGTCCCCCACCCACCCCTGGCCAAGCTCCTGCCTTGCAACAGAGCTGGGTTCACGCCCTCACCCCATCTCCCCTTTGCCCATTCATATTCTTCCCATCCAGACCAGCCCAAATCCTTCCTCACATTCACATTGCCTTTTTACAGGGACCCAAAGCGATTCCTGTCCCTGCTCATCAGCACTTCGACAATGGCTGACTTTACTGAGCACTCACCACACGCCAGGCGCTTAACACTCAAGATCTCCCCTCATCCTCAGCACCCACAACTCCCATCACTCCTGCTTTACAGGAGAGGACACTGAAGCTCCAAGGTTGCACTTGCCTGAGATCACAAAGCAAGAAGCTGGCAGACACTGGATCAAGCCCAGCTGTGTCTGACCCCACGAATATAGTTCTTTGTATCATGTCTGCTTTGAACCTTCTAGTCCACTGTTGCCTTGTTCCATAGCTTTCAGTTTTTTCGCCTAGTTCTTCCCACCTAGATGATAAACAACTTGAGGACAGAGCCTGAATCCTAGAAGCTGTCTCATGGCCCACTTGTAACGTTTTAGGTATTAAGTGGGAGCTGCTGTCCCACTGATATTTACATCCTCAACACACAGCATAGACCTTGGCCCCGAAAATACTCCTTGATGGAGTAAGCTGTCATCTGATCTTACAGAAGGCTGTGCACCGAGTTCAGTGAGAACCACAGTCTTTCTGTCCTATGTGTACAAGTTAGCGCAGAGGGGAGAGCTAGCCCTTGCAGAGTGGTCTCTGGGGGAGACTGCCAAGGTGAGCAACTTCTCCCACTCTTGCCGGGGCTTCCAACATGGTCCACACAGGCTTTGCACGTCTGAGCTCCAACTGCCTACCTATGTGTCTTTACTTTGCTGCCACACATCCTCACCCCCCACCTCTCACCCCAAATAGGTATCGGGAGAAAGGTTACCGGGCTGTAGGCCTAGATCACAGGTCTGCCACCTGGGAGAGATCTTCTAGGTCTACCATAAGGTCCACCCATGACTCCCTCTCCTTTGTACTGGGTTCCCTCTACAGAGGGTGTAGCTGGTCTTAAAGCAAGCAGGTAACAGGCCTGCCTCTGAAGCTGGGAGAGAAAGAAGCCTTGTCGACCCAACAGAGGCTGCCTCACCCCTCCCCGACCTTGGAGGCCACACTGACATATGCCCCTGCCCAGAGGACCTGAGGTTACCTCCTGTGCCATCTCCCCTGGTGAAGTCTCCACCCTGGATCATGAAGTCCTTGATTATACGATGGAATTTGCTGTTTTTGTAGCCAAATCCTTTCTAGAAAAAGGGAAGAGAAAGTAAGGAGGTGGCATGAGGCAGCAGGTAGACATCAAATAGGCCCAACAGGAACGCAGCCCACAGCACTTGCTCACAGAGAAGACACCACTGCCGGCCAGATTCATCACTCAATGCGCTACTGAGTGAGCAGTTACCGCAGGCCAGGCACGGAGTGCACAGATCCAGGAACCCCTCTGCCTTTATAAAATCCTACCTCACATAATGCCTTCCCCTCTCATTTCCTCCAATCGTAAGAACAGATGCGAGACAACTGAGGAAAAACGTCATCTGCAGGCCCAATGGAAAGTTAAAATACAAACTTGCCTGAAGGGAGCACTGTTGTTCTCTTGAACCTTGGTGCCATCTCCCCAGGTAAAGTCTCCTGGGAAGCTCTGGGCTCCTTACTCTTTAGATAGGACAATGCTGGGTTCCCAGGACAACAGTCAGGTGGTACACAGTGAGGGCTACCACTACAGACGGGCTGCACTCTGCAGTTCAGTTTGCTGCCATCCCTACGGCCAACTTCACTTCATTTGAGTTGACAACCTCTGCTCTGGCCTCTTACCTCTCCTGTAGCTAAGGCCACGAAATTGTCCACTGTTTTTGGAACAGTCTTTCCAAAGAGACCGAAGACCACTCTGCCCACATCTTCATCTCCAATTCGTAGGTCAAAGTACACCTGAGGAAAAAGACCATTTCAAACTTAGCTTCTTTTAGGGCCTTGCTAGGTTAAATAGGGCACAAAAGTCTACCGTGAGGATGGGAGAGAGAACAGAGCCATATTTTTAGAGAAGTGGTTCTGAACCTGATTTTGGTGTAGGCAAAACCCCTAATGAAAGCTCCAGACCCTATTCCTGGGAAACGTTTGTTTATATTCTCCTTAAACTACAGGATAATAATCTTTGCTCAAAAAGAAAAAAAGCCGCAATTCCAGAAATTAACGCAAAGGAAACCCATAAGGAGGGGGGCCCAAGCACACCACGCAAACTTAAACTGTATTTACCGTGTAACTGGAAGTGCCTAAAAACTGGCTTAAGGGGAGAAAGGATTCTTAATTTGGCAGGCGTGAGCTTTCCCCATCTCCCCAGCACTGCGGGGCGTTTGCAAAAAGACTGCTCTGAGGCTGCCAGTGAGGGCCACCGCGGGCATTCCGAGCACCCGGTAACTCCCTAGGTCAGCGGAGGGGCCGTCGGAGGGGTCCGGGCCACTCTCTGGTCAGAATGGGTCGGACGGCCCAGGCGCCACGAGGCCGCAGCCGCGAGCTGGAGAGGGGCCGAGTCAGAGGCAGAGCCGCCCAGGGTGGGGCTGCGAGACCCTCAATGCCCGGGACCAGCTGGCGAGCGGCGCCGAGGCCGGACCCAGGCGGCGGAGGGCGGGCCTCGCCGGGCAGGGCGGGGGAGGAGGGCCCAGACCTTGACGGTGACTTTGGGCCCCTTCTTCTTCTCATCGGCCGCGGAGGGTCCCGGCAGCAGCAGGAAGAAGACCGAGCCCACGATGAGGGCGGCGGCGAAGAGCACCTTCATGTTCCGCTCCGACAGGCGCAGCATCCACGGGCAGGGCGAACGCGGCCCGGGCAGCCGAGGGCCGACAAGGGTGGGGCCGCGGCGGCGTGGGCGCCGGCGCCGCCACGAGCCGGCCGGGGGAGGGCTGGGGCTCGTCCCGGCCTCCCGGCAGGAGCGGCCGCCGTTTCCCCCCTCGCGCTCGGCGCCGGGTGGTAGGTCCCGCCGCGGGGCGGGGCCCGGCCCCGGCAGGCGGGCGGATTCGCGGGCTCGTGGGTGGCTGCCACGTTACTGCCGCCTCATTGGACTCCCCGCTCGCCCGCTCCCACCCACAGGAAGGCGGTCGGCGGAAGTCGGCGCCGGGGAGACGGAGCGAGGCGCGGGTCTCTGGACCGACTGCGGGCCGCAGCAGGCCGGGCGGTCCGGCCTGGGCCCGCTCCGCCTTCGCGGGATCGCTCCTCTCGGCGGACGCCAGAGGTTAGGAAATCCGTGGACCTGGATGGGGCGGAGGACACTTGTCACTATTTGTATTAGTCCAGTCAAGCGTTAGTCACCACCTAATTGGGTTTAAGTATGGTAGCTTCCAAAAACTCAGAGCACATTTATCTTTACCCCCAGAGTATGACCTTGTACAGCTCCTTCTACGTGTCTTGCAAAACTTTGAAACGTTTCCTTTCGTATTTAATCCCTGTCACTTTACTACCCATTTTTCTTTCCCTTCTCTAATCTTGCTGCGCTTACTGCTGTAAGAGTCAATGTGCACTTTATTGTATACAGTGGCTAACTTCCTTTCTTTACCTGTTTGTTTCCCCAAGTAGATTACCTTTTTTGAGAGCAGGGCTCTGTGTTGCACTTAATCTGTGTACACTCCCTCAGCACTGCTGCAGGACTGAGTGCTCAGCAAGTATACGTTGGGATAGCTTCACATTAGCGCTGAGGTGGGAAACAACATTCGGGAAGCTTACAGTCTCCGTTTTCTTGTCCAGAGACTTTTAGGAAGGTCAGGGATAGCCATGAGATCCCCTATACGATTAATTTAGGTCTTAACACACACTTGGTATTATTCCAGGCTACAACACGTATGCTTTGGTACTAACAGAGTTTTATACACCCAGAAAAATAAAAATGACACACTCATCCTTCTAAAATTTGGACCTATGGTGTTATTAAAATGTCTTTAAAACTAACTTTGAAAAATTAAGGCCAGGCATGGTGGCTTGATGGCTACTGGTATTAACTCGTCCTTCCTTACACTGAAGTCACTGCAGTAATCGTGCCTGTAATCCTGAGCACATTGGGAAGCTCAGACGGGAGGATGGCTTAAGGCCAAGAGTTTTAGACCAGCCTGAGCAACATAGTGAGACCGTGTCTCCACAAAAAAGAAATAATATAAAAAATTAGCTGGGTGTGGTGGCACATGCCTGTAGTTCCAGCTACTTGAGAGGCTGAGGCCGGAGGATCGCTTGAGTGCATGAGTTTGAAGTTGCACTGAGCCATGATGAGGATGCTGCACTCCAGCCTAGACAGAGCAAGACTCATCTCTTAAATAATAAACAAACATATTTTGTAGAAATTCCAGATTGTCACAGGCCAAATTGTAAGCATGGCGTTATTCCACAGGTTAACTATGCAGTTTGGTCTCTATGTGAGGTGCCGATCTGAGGTTTGAGGTTATGCATAGCTACTGGCATCAACTAACTCATCCTTCCTTACACTAAACTTCACTGCAGTCAGGCAATAGAGCTACAGGACGGTTCTCTTCTATAAACACAAATGACATTTGCTATTTCCTACCTTTGCACCACAATCAAGAAAACCTCAATCAGGTGGAGTTTCTTCTGGGTAAAATTACACTGACAAAGATGAACGTCCAAATCCACCCTCCCACCCCCATTTTTTTTTATTGGTCTGTCAAGTCTCCCCACTCCCTAGTCTCACACTGCCCATCACCACAGCTAAGAAAAATGTTTACCAAGCCATATTTTCAAAGTCACCTCTTGCATATGAGAAGCTAGGGCTAAAATGGCATAAAAGCAGCCTTTCCCTACCCCCACTTTCAAAACAAAATCAGGTTGATGGATAAAATGCTCTTTTTGTGAAGCTTTTCTCTCATGATCTTTTTTTTTTTTCTTTTTTGAGACAGAGTCTCACTCTGTTGCCCGGGCTAGAGTGAGTGCCGTGGCGTCAGCTTAGCTCACAGCAACCTCAAACTCCTGGGCTCAAGCAATCCTTCTGCCTCAGCCTCCCAAGTAGCTGGGACTACAGGCATGCACCACCATGCCCGGCTAATTTTTTACATATATTTTTAGTTGTCCAATTAATTTCTTTCTATATATAGTAGAGACGGGGTCTCACTCTTGCTCAGGCTGGTCTTGAACTCCTGACCTTGAGCTATCCACCCGCCTCGGCCTCCCAGAGTGCTAGGATTACAGGCGTGAGCCACCGCGCCCGGCCTTGTTTTATTTCTTAATAAAACTGTTGTGGTAAATCACCAGCTTCAACTCTTCTGGAAAATCTATTTTTATTTAAAAACAAAAACCAAAAAACTTTGATTCTTGGCCATAACACAATAACTGGGTTTTATTAGATTTTAATAAATTTTCTATCCTTTTCTCCAGCCCTCAGATTAAACTGAGTTGATAATTCAAATTTTTCTCCAAATCATCACTGGTTGAGTTAGATATATAAATAAGCATGCCTTTTATCTGAAGTTGTCAGGTAATGATCAATTTTCCAAATAACTTTTTTAAATAAAACATTTGAGTCTTTCTAAAATGTATTTAAAATTTTTGCAGGATTCTTAAATAGACTATATATAGCATAATATCTTTTCTTGATAATTTGGGTAATATGAATTATAAAATTAGAAGTTTCTTGAGGAATGTCTGGTTACATTTCTAAAACCTAGAATAGTGGTGTATATACAGCAGACCCTTTTATGTGTGGATACCTTGTTTGGATTGAAGAGGTTGAAAAGTACCTTCCCAGACACCCTTGCAGCTAAGGTTCTGGGTGTGAATTAAGTTCCACAAATTAGATGCACTCTTGTAGGATTTTGGAGGTTGAAGTGAGGCAGAAACCATTTTCCCTGCCATGTTTCAGCTGATTCTTCTGACAGTATCATATAAAAGTGTTTTTTCTGAAGCAACATTCCAGAATCCATCCTCCAGATACACAAGTCTGGAGAGGCAGTGCAGTAACAGCAGCAGCAGTGACAACTTCTTGATTTCAGCTTCCTGATCTCTAGATCACTGCTCATGGGGTATATTTTTCTTTATTGAGATATAATTCACATACCATAAAATTCATTCCTTTAAAGGATACAATTTACAAGTTTTTAGTATATTCACAAATTGCAAGTTAATATATTCACAAAGTTGTACAAATATCAGCAGTATCTAATTCCAGAATAGTTTCAACATCCCCCCAAAATACTCCATACCCATAGTTATTCTCTACTCTCTCCTTCCCTCAGCCCTTGGCAATCAGTAATCTACTTTTTGTCTCTCTGGATTTGCCTACTCTGGATATTTTATATAAATAGAAACATACAATATGTGCCCTTGTGTAACTGGCTTTTTTCACTTAGAGTGTAATGTGTTCAAGGTTCATTCTTATTGTAGCATGTATCAGTATTTCTCTCCTTTTTATGGCTGAATAATATTCTGTTGTATGGATATATAATATATTGTTTATTCACCAATTGATAGGCATTTGGGTTGTTTCCAATTTTTGGCTGTATGAATAATGCTGTTGTGAATACTCATAGACAAGTTTTTGCACAGACATGTTTTCAGTTCCCCTGGATATACACGTAGGAGTAGAATTAATGGATCAAAAAGTAACTCTGTGTTAAACTTTTTGAGGAATTGCCAAACTGTTCTCCAAAGGAGCTGCACTATTTTACATTCCCACCAGAAATGTATGACACATCTAATTTCTCTACATCCTCACCTATACTTGTTATTGTCCACCTTTTGTATCATAGCCATCCCAGTGAATGTGAAATAGTATCTCATGGTTTTGATTTGCATTTCCTTAATAGCTAATGATGTTAATCATCTTCTCATGTGCTTACTGGCCGTTTTTATGTTCTTTGGACAAAGGTCTATTCAGGGGGCATACTCTTGAAGTCAAAGCTCTTGCGACAGCCTTGGAGGCAGTAGCTTCCTTGGGGGTTCAATTCAATCCTGTTTTGGGAGTTATTCCGACAGGCACTTCATACCAACTCCTTTAGCCCTTCTAAAAATTTTGTAAATACCCAATTTTCTGCATTCAATTCTTTTCTGCTTAAAAAATCTAGAGTCATTTTCTGCCATGAACTCTGATAGAGCCATCAAAAAATATTACTCAGAGGACATTTGCTTTGTTGTTTTGTATTTTAATGCTGGGTTTTGGATAGTTGAGGTTACTAGACAAGTTACTTCTCGTTACAAACACTTTTGGTTGTGCATATGCGCATCAGTGTTCTCTCAGTGCCATAACACATTACCACAAACTAAGCAGCAGCTTAAACAACACACATTTATTATCTTATAGTTCTGAAGGTCAGAAGTCCAACACAGGTCTCACAGGGCTAAAATTAATGTGCTGACAGGGCTGTCTTTCTTTCTAGATGCTCTAGAGGAAGATCCATTTCTATGCTCATTTGGATTGTTAACAGAACTCATTTCCTTGCAACTATAGGATTGAGATCCCTGGTTCCTTGATAGCTGTCAGCTGAGTTGTCACTAGAAGTCCCAGCTTCTAGTGGCCAAATGCATTTCTTGGCTGTGTTCTCTCTTCCTCCATCTTCAAAGCCAGCAATGGGAGGGTGAACTCCTCTTATACTTCAAATCCGTCTCCTTCTGTCTCATCTCTCTGACCCACCTGACTGCCTTCCTTTTCAAGGCTTTTAAAGATTTTAGGGCGGGCGCGGTGGCTCACGCCTGTAATCCTAGCACTCTGGGAGGCCGAGGCGGGTGGATCCCTCAAGGTCAGGAGTTCAAAACCAACCTGAGCAAGAGTGAGACCCCATCTCTACTAAAAATAGAAAGAAATTAATTGGCCGACTTAAAATATATACAAAAAAATTAGCCGGGCATGGTGGTGCATGCCTGTAGTCCCAGCTACTCGGGAGGCTGAGGCAGGAGGATCACTTGAGCCCAGGAGTTTGAGGCTGCTGTGAGCTAGGCTGACGCCATGGCACTCTAGCCTGGGCAACAGAGTGAGACTCTGTCTCAAAAAAAAAAAAAATTTTAAAGATTCAGGTAATTAGGCTGGGCCTACCCTGATGATCCAGGATAATCTCCCATCTCAAGATCCTTAAACTTTATCACATTTGCAAAGTCCCTTTTGCCATGTAAGGTATGTATTCACAGGTTCTGGGGTTACAGTGAGGATGTTTGGGGGTGGGGGAGGGAGGAAGGAGGTATTATCCTATTGACCTGATCTTTACATTTTTTTATTTATTCAGGATATTATGGGGGTACAAATATTTTGGTAACATGTAATGCTGTTTGCCCCACCCAAGCCAGGGCTTGATTTTCACATTTTTAAAAACTCCAACTAAGAATTCATTTAACAATAAAACTTTAATGTCAGCTATTGCCACATTCAGATATAGGTAATTAATTTTTCAAAGTACTTCGAACAGCTCATAACCACTAATTATCACTAATAATTATAACCATGATCTGAAGGCACAAAATTAAGTACTGATAACTTATGACACTAAAGCCCCAGGATATAAAAGTCAATAGGACAAGTTTCTGCCACATTTTCTTACACTGAGACATAGATGAATAACACCACCTTATATTTAAATAGCACTTTATAGATTTACAAGTGCTCTTACAGCCAGTATCTCATTTGTACTTTACAACATCCCTTGGAGGCACACAAAACTGAGGAAGCATATTATTCCCTTTTTGTAGATGAGAAAATGGAACTTCAGAAAGACTAAATAACCTATCCAAATATTATAAGTTTAAACATTTCTTTCAGAAGAAGTGACATTTAAATAAGGGGCACGCATGGAGTAAACTGATTATTTGACAATATGTAGAAAATGAGCAGGTCTCAATCTTCACAGGGAAATGTTGACATTTAGAATATTTTTTAGAAATAATGCAAAAAGAATAAGTAGTATTTACTGACTTGATCTTAAACAGTATAAAAGTTAAGGGTTCCCTTTGACAAGAACCAGGAATTAAAGCTTTTGTTTTTCAAGATTTTCCACATCATGAAGCTATGTTATCTTGCTCTTTCTTCTAAAATGTACAAAAAAAGATATACATATAGATAAAGGAGCCTCTAAAGGGATTCTGCCTGTTGGATCTTGCCCCTTTTACTAGCGTACAATAGGGAACAGGAGAGGATAGGGACAAGTATACAATGGCATTCAAAAAACAAATTTAAACAAGCCAAAAGTATGTAAAGCCAGCACCTATAGCCATCCTACCCATAATAGTCTTACACAAAAACATGGCCCTTGACCCTTTCAGATTGTATTCTAATTCATCAAATATACTGCAAGTTTTGTAATCTATGATTCTATGATTTTTCCAATCCTGCTCCCTGTCAAAGCAACCATACAAAATGAGAAAATAACCCTATTTATCTGTATCTATCCCCACTATCTTCCTTTTTTACCTTCCAGCTCCTGTTAAAGAGATAGGATGGTCAATCAGGTATTTAAATTTATTTCTTCTAATAGGGTTATGCCAGACATGGTCTACAGAGCGTGGGAGAGTACCCTAGGAAAAAGTAAAAACACATGAATATCCAGCAGAGGGTGCTCTAATCAAATGAAATCTATTCTTAATAGTTTTGAGCAAGTACAATATTTATATTAAGGACACTTGGACACTCTAAGGAAAAAAAGAAAGTAGAATTCTTATTCAACAACAGAGCAAGACTAAAACTAGAACAATTCTACAGTAAATGAAAAATATTAAGACTAAGAGAGTAGTAATGATCATTTTAATAAATTTGCATAAAAACAGGTTAATAGAAATACTCAAGAGTCTTAGAAATATTCATTCAAAAGATTTGAGTTTTCAATCTAGGAAATTACTGTAACAAACATTTTAAGGCTATCTGGAATATATAACATATGCTCGATAAATACTTAATGAACCAGATGCCAAAAAGATGTTCCCAAGTACTCTATATATGTATATACCATATGTATAAATACCTTTGGGGTTTTAATTTTCTTAGGAGGCAGTAAGTTTTCAGGACAAGTACCAGCATTAGCTGCACAGGTCAAAGAAAGAAGAACTTCCTGAGGAATGAACTCATTCTGAAGGGAAGTAGGAAGGGGTTTTGAACGATCCACCATATTTTTTTTCTCCCTTAGCTCAGGAAGTCCTAAGAAAGTAATGGAAAAGAAAAGTTCTTACTACATTTTTTTGGTGTTAGATGGAGCCTAACTGCCTCATCAATCCCATTTATGTTTCTTACAGAGAAACATTGCATCTAGTTGACAAGAGTAACAAATAATAATTAAAACACTGAAAATCATCTAGTCAAGAGAAATAACACACATTGCCCACCCTACTCACATTACATCATACAGTTTCAAACACTCAGGTACAAAGATGAACCTTCATTATTCCAAATTTAAAGTTGAAAATCAAACTCACTTCACTTGCTCAGTTAACTGGGATACCCTTAAGATGGAAATGAATATCTGTTTTCCCTTTGATGTGAAAAAGAAAAAAAAAATCTCCTCTCCCCCAAACTCTCAAATTAGTAATTTTTCTTACATAAACTCAAGGGTGAGAATTTCATTAAATTGAGGCATTTTTAGAGTGGAAGTGATCTGAATTGGGTTTAAAAGTAAAAGTGGAAGTGGGACTGTTGGAAAGAGAGTGGAACAATCTGAACAAATTGATGGAATAAGAACCATAAAAAGAGTGTTCTACTCAGCTTGACTAGAACAGAGGGGTTATAAAGGAGTCGTAGGGCCATTATAGGAAAAGCCTTCCTATGAAGTCAGTCAAGTAGAGTTGGGTTATCATTGTCCTTAATCTATGCCCCTCACATAGTATGGTATATACATCTATTTCTGTAAGGAAGTATCATGTACCATGGAAACTTCTTACAGTTTATATTACTAAATCAATATCTATCTCTCTCTCCCTCTCTGGATAAAAAAGAACTAGGGAAAAAAAGGTTGGGTGGGGCTTTATTACAATTTCCCCTAAACACAAGGTGAAGGTAAGGCTGGAGAAAGCTTCAGCACAATAGGGGTAAGGATAACACTAGTTGATTCTTATTCTAGTACAGATCTGCGTTTATCTCTATATGAATGAAAATCTTAAGGAATTACTCTCATTTAGAAAAATTACTAGAACAAATTGGCATGTTGTACTAAATTGCATGTGTTTCCTTATCTCCACTACTATGTTTTTAAAGTTTTTTAAAGTCAGAGACAAAAAAAAGTACTATTTCATACAACTATTGGTATTTAAAATAGAGTGAATTTAAAGCAATATACAATTCATCAGCATGTGAAAAAACTATAAACACAGTGGAGTAGTGAAACAGGACAGGACTCTGACTCAAAAATACTGTAGAAGGAATGGCTTTTGGTTTTATTTAAACGTGTATTAGAAAAACAGCTAATTAAGGTATTCTAAATCTCAGATTAAGAAAAATGGTGAATGGATAGTGATTTCTGTCTATGCCTGTGAGTGTTCATGTCTGCGGGATCCTTGAAGGTTACCTCTTGAATCTTCCTTGGCTACAGATACTTTTGACGACTTTTTGCCCTCAGATGTTGAGGCAGAGTTTATCCGTGTGGAGGGAGTTTTCGGGAGAGACATAATAAACAATGCCTCTTTTCACTCTTTAGTAATTGGAAATATTCTTCCGGAAATCTCATTTATAAACAAATCAGCGCCGTACTGGGACTTGCAGCCTGCCACATCGTCCTGCAGACAAAACAAAAACCGCCGCCCAAAAGCAAGACACTTCACGCGCTTGTGTTCAGATCGCGGTTTAGAATTCATCTAGCATGGTTTACCTTCTTTGGAGAAGCCTCTGTGTTCTCCCAGGTCACCTGAAGCGACCACGAAGCCTCCGGGGCGCCAGGGCCGGGCGCAGGCAGGGAAGCGCCCGCCCGGCCCGTCCCCCGCCAGCGGGCGCCACTCGCCGCAGGCCGCTCGGCCCGCCCGGCCTCCGCTGCAGGCGGCGCTCTCGCGCACGCCGGCTCCACGGACGCAGGAGTTAGGCCGGCTTCGCACCGCTTCCTGCTGAAGAGCGACGGGAAACGGATACCTGCAATTCTCTGTCCGACAAACTGTGTTTCGCGCCTGCCTTTCGGTCACCTGGCCCTTTCCCAGAACGCTTTTTGTCGTCATAGAAACCCAGGACCCCGAGCCTCAGCGACCCTCAACGGGGGCTGCCTTCTGCGGTGCCGGCGGAGGAGGGACAAAGCTAAGAAACTCTCTCTCGTAATTTCGATGTGTTTAGGTCACAGCATAGGTTCAGTAGCAAAAGAAGAAAACGTTTAATCGGGCCGTTGTCACAGAATACCAAAGTGTCTTGATTCCGTGGCCGCGGCCGCGGAAGGGGCCAGTGCGCAGGCGCCAGCGGGGCTGGCGTTTGCCCACAGGGACGGCGTCGCGGGATGTGAGCGTGGTCAAGAGTTGTTCCATCCATCTGTCCCTCCTTTTTGTTGCTTTGCATGTTTTTCTAAAAGCCAAACTGAGGGGGAAATTGGGTAATCAAAAACTCTTGAGTTCCCGGGTTGCGTAAGTTGCCCCAGTCCTTGGCATTTGGATCACGTCTTCCTGGGACGCTTAAACGCGGCTCCTCAGAGCACAAGGCAGGCATTCCCAGGACCAGTTTTGTTTTGTTTTTTTGATTTTGCTAAAGGCAGGTTAGGAAGATGGCGCGTTAGGCACTACCAACTCAGGTAAAATCATTGCGTCTTCTTACGTAAAAACCTGCTCTCAGCAAACATTTTGATCGGCTCATTGGCACTGAAGTGAGACCCGGATCCTAACTGCTACCAGGGATCATTTCGTATTAAGGCAGAGATTTAACACCAGATAACGTTAGATGCCTTTACTTTTGAAAATAAATTTCAGAAGGGAAGAAAACTATCCAGTCGTCATATTCCTTAGTGCCATGTACAGTTCCTGGGCAAACGCCTTCGATAGGACGTTTGAAGATCAGTTGGATAGTTCAGTTTTGTGTTGACAGAATTAAGGCTCTGGTTTCTAGAGTAATAACAGAAATATGGGCAAAGTGTTCAAAACAAAAACTGAAATCTTCCTGCTCCTTTTGAACTCCTCTAGTCCTACATTTTGGGTATCTAAGCATTTTAGCCCTCTCCCCTATCACCCTAGTTTTTCAAAGAATTGCAATACACATATAGCATCATAGAGCACACATACAGTTCGTTTTAAGTACTGGCAAACATAAAAACGAGAGATGAGCAGAAGCAAGGCAATGTACAAGTAGGTGGAAGGTCATTTCTCCCAAAGTTGCCTTTCTCCCTCCTCACTGCTATCATGTTATAGTTGGAACCGTAACCATGATACTTAATTTCAAAGGTCCCCAAACTCCAGTGTCAATTCATACATGGCTTATCAACTCTCCAGGTATGAGAAGAAGTAACTCATCTTTTGTATTCTTAACCTAGTTTTTAAAAAGAATTTAGGGTATTGATAGAACCAAATAGAAACAAGTGAACAAACGTAAGAGATACACAGAAAGTAAAATCTATAGGATTTGAGAAGTGATTAGATCTGTGGTGTTAAGAAAAAGACATGAAAGGTTACTTCTCTTTTTCTATTCTGTGCAATGGTATGGTGATCATACATACCCTTTACCGAGACTGGGAACAGAGGAGGAAGACCAGGTTACAGGAGGGGCTTGAAGGAGACTTAGGACTTGTGGACATACTGAGTTTGCAGTACCATTTGAGACATCTGGGTGGAAACAAGAGGCAACTATTTTAAATATATATATTATATATATATATATATATATATATATGAAGCTCTCGGCAAAGGTCTTTAGATTAAAGTTGAATAGATGAGACGTGAACAAGACTATTACAATAAGACCATCACTACTGAAAAATACAATTGCTACGCCTGGAGAAACTCCTAATTTTTAATTATGCCAACGGAACCCTAAAATGGAGTAGAGTAAAATACTATTGAGGTCTTTGATGGAAAATACTATAGCAAAATATAAGATGAGCAGGTAAAAGGACATAGGGATGGTAAGAGTCAATTATAGGCAGGGCTAATTGTGCTTGTTGGTGTTGGCTGGGTGTTTTCTCACAATAAATTCACAAACTGTTATGCCAGTTTTCTAAGTTAGATGCATGAACTTAGTTGAGTACAAATTCAAGCTATCCAAGCCTAAAAGGACAAGGCCCTAAACTTTTCATAAATTAAGCAAGCAAAACTGTCACAGTGGCTTTGCCCCTAGTGGCAATGAATAGCCAATTGGCCCAAGAAACAGGGACATGTTTAATTTCTGAAGGGATTTCTCTCTTCCTACTCCTCTTGCACCGCAGAACCAGGTGGGTTATAAATAGGCCATCAGAGGTAGCTAGAGAGTAGTACTTCTTGACTTGCTATAACATGTGCTTTTATGGGAAGAATGTTGCATTGTCAAGTATCAATCATAATAAGTTCCTATTATGAGTAGATTCTTCCAAGAGAGGGTGTCAGTTTGTCCTGCTATATATAACAGAATACCTGAGACTGGGTAATTTACAAAGAACAGAAATTTCTCACTTCCAGAGGCTGGGAAGTCTAAGGACAAGGTGCCAGCAAATCCAGTTGTTTGGTGAGGGCCACATCCTCCAGAGGGGAGGAACCCTTTCCTTACATGGCGGAAGGAGGAAGGACAAAGGGGCCAAATGCTGTGTGAAGGGCTGGCCTTAATCCCATTTATGAGGGAGGAGCCCTCATGGCCTAATCACCTGTTAAAGGCCCCACCTCAATGCTATCACACTGGCAACACCAGAGTTTTAAGAGAGGACACATTCAAACCATAACAGAGTGGAAGCAACCTATCTTGCTTCAAATCTGGTTTCCCCCAGTCTTGTCTTAAGAGGCACATTTCCTGGCCAACAGATTTTTACCTTTAATTAGAAACCTTAAGTCCATTTCTACCCACTGGAGTTGGGGAGCAGTGCTTCCTTAGACTCACTTACAGGCTTTAAAAGGAGGCTGAAGAGTCAGTGTCACTGCTTTTCTTGGTGCAAAGTCAAAGCAGGGCCCCACTATTTCTTTGTAATCTGTAACACGGCTCCCCTCCATTAGCCTGGACAAGAAAGTCCAGTTTTGTGACTTCTCTTTTGGCCATATTGAGCATATCAAGCTGCCTGATATTAAGATGAAAAACATTTACGAACATGAACCACAGAGTTAATATTGAATACACTTGAAGTTATACTTTTAAAAGTTTTTTTCCAAATATATTTATTTACCACATTCTTCACATATGCAGTAATTTGCCATTTTATATGTATACAAATTTAAAAATGTTTAAGTTAATGCTAATACATACTAATCAAAGTATTGGGACTAGCGATTCGACAAACAGGGATTTGCAGGACAGAACAGGAATTCAGGAAAACAGCAAACAAGAATGAATTAGAAAAGATATATTTAATTAAAATGAAGACCTTTAAAAACAACTTCAGATTTATGTGACCTTCCTGTTGCTCTCAGAACACTGTGGAATAACATACAGACTGGAAAGATATAGGCACAGGAAGGTGCTACTCTATCCCAAATGGCAGAGCCTTGAATGGGGCTTCAGCTCTCTTCCCACCCAAGAACTGGCACATTTGCACATGGGAATCAAACTATCTCTAAATGAGAGGGAGCATGACTGGGTACATGAACTGCCTGTTTCAAAGTTATTTAAAACAAAGTATAGCTACTGCTTCATTAAGAAAAACACAACACCACAAAGCATGGTATACTATCTACTAGCTTAAAGTTTAGCACTCCATTGGGAAGGACTTATTGATAGCAGAAATGTGAATGTATTACTATAAATAAGGGAGCACTTAAGAAAAAAGAAGTAAAGAGGCAGTTTGAGGTGAGTTTCTTTTTGTAAACTACATCACTTCTGAAATTAACCCCGTTTCTCAAGTCCAAATTAGCTATTAAAGTCTTTATATTTTCCCCAAAAAAAGGGAAATTTTACTAAAGATTTAGTAGACTGTATAGGTTACACAGGTCTCCTCCTAACCTAAAGCTTATCAGTTTTATTATTATTGTTATTGTCTACTGATTTTCAAACGAGGCATTAAATTTAAAGTGGATAGAGGAACTATTCTCTCCCTGTTTTACCCAGAGCAGCTATTTTTTAATCTTCTCTTGAAACTGGGCTTATATGTAACATTTTATTTCAACAAAGGGTTCCAACACTGTATTACCTGATAGAAACTTTACTGGTGTTAACAAATCCTTATGTAAGCTTCACTCAGAACATTCATTTTTTTTTTTTTTTTTTTTTTTT
>CAUYRT010011878.1:0-12086 GCA_963574885.1 Lepilemur ruficaudatus | reverse complement strand
TTAGGTTTAGGTCTGTTAACCATCTTGAGTGTATTTTTGTGAGAGGTGAGAGGTAGGGATCCAGTTTCATTTTTCTGCATGTAGCTATCCAGTTTTCCCAGCACCATTTAGTGAAAAGAGATTCTTTTCCCCAGTGTACATTTTTGTGGGGTTCATCAAAGATTAGGTTACCATATGCAGATGGTTTCATCTCTGGATTCTCAGTCCTGTTCCAAAGATCAATGCTTCTTTTCTTGTGCCAATAAAAAAGCTGATTTGATTATTATTGCTTTATAATACAACTTGAAGTCTGGAAGACTGATGCCTCCCAGTTTGTTCTTTTTGCTTAAGATTGCTTTGGCTATACGAGGTCTTTTCTGGTTTCATGCAAAGTGAAAAATTATTTTTTCCATGTCTATAAACAATGAAGATGGTACTTAGATGGGGATTGCATTTATTCTGTAGATCACTTTAGGTAATATTGGCATTTTAACAATATTTATTCTATCAATTCATGAACAAGATAGATTTTTCCATGTGTTAATCTTCTACAATTTCTTTTTTTCGTGTTTCATAATTTTCCTTGTATAAGTTTTTTGTATCTTTCGTTAAATTTATTCCTAGATATTTAATTTTTGGGGGGGGCTATAGTAAAAGGTATTGCCTTTTGATTTGAGTTTCAGCTGTACTGTTTTTGATGTACAAGAATGCCTCTGATTTGTGTGTATTGATTTTATAACCTGTGACTTTACCAAATTGATTTATCAAATCTAGGAGTCTCTTGGAAGAACCCATGGGTTTTCTATGTATAATATCATATCATTGGCTAAGAGTGAGAGTTTCATCTCGCCTGCACCCACTTCGATTCCCTTAATGCCACCATCTTGTATAATTGCTATTGCTAGGACTCTGAGCACTATATTGAATAGGAGAGGAGAAAGTGGGCATCCTTTTCTAGTTACCATTTGAAGTGGGAATGGTTTCAGTTTTTCCCCATTTAGTAGGTTTATCATAAATGGATTTGATAATTTTAAGGTATGAGCCGCCTATGCCTATTTTGTTAAGAGTCTTCATCACAAAGGTTTGTTGGACTCTGTCAAATGTTTTTTTTTCTTTTTTTTTTTTTTGCATCTATTGAGAGAATTATATGGGGTTTGTTCTTGGTTTTATTTAGGAGGCGCATTGCATTTATAGATTTGCGAATGTTGAACCAGCCTTGCATCCCTGGAATAAAGCCCAACTGGTCATGATGAATTATTTTTTTGATGTGCTGCTGAATTTTATTTGCTAAAATTTTGTTGAGGATTTTTTCATCTATATTCATGAGGGATATTGGTCTGTAATTTTCTTTTTTTGTTGGGTCCTTTCCTGGTTTTGAAATTAAAGTGATATTTGGTTCATAGAATGAAATCAGAAGGATTCCATCCTTCTCAATGTTGTGGAATAATTTCTGTAGTATAGGTATGCGTTCTTCTTTGTATGTTTGGTAAAACTCTGATGTGAAGCCATCAGGTCTGGGACTTTTTCTTTTTGGGACGTTATTAATTACTGTTCCAATTTCTGAGCATGAGATTGGTCTGTTTAGAAATTCTGTTACCTCCTGAGTGAACTTAAGAAGGTTGTTATGTTTCCAGGAATTGGTACATTTCCTCCTCATTATGTAGTTTTTTAGCATATAGTTTTTTACAGTTATCAAAGATAACGTTTTGTATTTCTGTGGTGTCTGTTGTGACCTCCCTTTTTCATTTCTAATTGAGTTTATTAGAGTCCTTTTCCTTTGAGTTCTTGTCAATCTAGCCAGAGGGCTATCGATTTTGTTTATCTTTTCCAAAAAGCAGCTTCTGGTTTTGTTGTTCTTCTATATAATTCTTTTGTTCTCAATTTCATTTAGTTCTGCCTTGATCTTTGTCATTTCTTTTCCTCTATTAGGATTGAGATTGGTTTGCTCATCTTCTTCCAATTCCTTGAGTCAGTTATGAAGGTATTCCAGAACGTTTGTATTGCACTGTACACCTCCAAATAGGATATACAGGTATCTTAGACTTTGGGGAATGTGCTGTTGTTCCCAAAGGTTCCCAGTGTCCTGTTACTACTTTAGGTCGGGTGAGAGGACCAACAGGTATCAGTAATTCTAAGAGAGAATACTTCAGAGGTTGCTTGAACTGTAATTAAGGGAAAGCTGATAATATGTTATTCAGAACTCTTTTGTCACACTTGCAGAGGAGCACCCGGTGGGGGGGAGTCAATTGGTGCAATTACTCAGGATTATGGTCGAGATTTTCCTTCCTGAACCACAAGACTGTAAATTGGCAACAGTCTGGGTGCCAAGGGTAAGCCGTTGTCTTTTGTTTTTATCAGATGATCAACAGCTGTACCAGGGCACCTACTCCTGTTGCTCCACTCCTCCAAAGATGTGGTTTATCTAATTTGTATGAAGTGAAAATCTCAGGGCTGTTGGAGGTGCCCTGCCCAAGGCCACTGAGGGACACTGACCACAGAATGGCTTCCCACACTGCTCCACTCCTACAGAGGTGGAGTCAGGCTCTTGGTAGGAGATACCAGTGGCCTGGTCACAGATAAGGGCCCTCTACATCCCAGGCGGGTGTCAGCCCTGAAAGCGGTCTCCCTCACCACTCCGTGCTTCCAAGACTGGGGACTGATCCTTTGGCTGGAGGTCCCAGCCACCAAAACACAGTAAGGAGGTGACCTTGGGACTCAGCTTGAATAGCAGACTTGAAGAGCTGATACTCTACCCTTTCAGGGGAGGGATCTGGCCCTTTGATACAAAATGGGCCTGCAGTGGATAATAAGTGAAGAGGCGGTAGCAGACCAGCCTCGGGTTTCAGCTTAAAAGTGGCTTTTTTCACAACTCCGCCCAGGGGCATTGTCTGTCGCTCTGGTTAGTAACACCTGCCCAAGTCACAGGGATGTGTGGGTGGTACTGTTGCCCTGGGACACAGCTGAAAAGGCAGCCTCCTTGGCAGTTCCGCCCTGCTAAGGCAGGCTCTGATCTTTTGGGGGAAACTCAGGTGTCTGGGAGAAAAGGAGGGACTGCCTGAGACCACCAGGTGGCCCGCCCCAAGAGCACTCACTTCCCCTTTCCAGTCCCTTCGGCAGGGGAGCTTGAGTCACCTGAGCTCTCTGGGCCACTTGCCAGGAGGGCACTAGCTCTCCCTTTGCAGTCCCCCTCCCCTTTTCCAGTCCCTGCTGTGGCAGGGCTTCAGCCGCCGGCGTTCATCGGGCCACTCGCTGGGAGTGGCACTCTCGCCACCCCTCTCCAGTCCCTACAGCGGCGGAGCTTGAGCTGCCAGCGTTCACCGGACTCGCTCACTCAAGCCCTCCCCCACCCAAAGGATCCCCACACAGTGCACTGGAGAGTTCAAAATGCTTTCTGCTCCCGTCTCCTCTACAAGCCGCCTGAAGACCTGTGTTACCTCTTTGCACTGCCTTCAGGCACTTCCCTGGCTGAAGTGGGTGTGGAGGTCAGTGAAGGAAGAATTGTCCCCCTGTGGGAGAACACTGTCCTGGCCGGCCAGCCGCTAGGCACAGCCAGCCCACGCTTTACCCCCAACTGTATAACTTGCACTCTTGGAACTTTGCAGCAAATTCACAGAGTTGCTTTCTTTCTTGTCCCAGCACTGTTTGTCCCTCGATGTATCTTTGCAGATCCAAGATGCTGCTCCTGTTGGGGTGCTATCCACTCAGGTGTTATTGAACACTTTCTTCAACTCCTATTCTGAGAGCAGAGAGCCCAGAGGTCATCCTTAGTCCGCCATCTTCCACAATCCGACAGATTCTTACTTAGCAATTGGAATATGCTATCCCACTGCCTTCTGGCCTCAATAGTTCCTAATGGTACGTCAGCTTTTCATCTTGGTGAGGTTCCCTTTTATATGACATTTTTCTCTTGCTGCTTTTAAGCTTTTCTCTTTTCCGTTCAATATTTATGCTAAGATGGGTGTGGCTGTGGATTTGTTTTTATTCTACTTAGATTTCATTGAGCTTGAATGTGTAAATTCATATTTATCAATAAATATTTTTCAATGTTTTCAGCTATTATTTCCTCAAATATTTTTTTCTATTTCTTTATCTCTCTTCACTTTTTCTAGTGTTTCTAATACTCTAGTTTGCTGATTCTTTCTTCTGATATTTCAAATGTACTTGAGTTCCTCTAGAGAACTTTTCCTTCCAGTTTTTGTACTATTCAACATAATTTCCATGTGGTCCTTTCTAAAAATCTTCTATATTTCTTTGTAGATATTTTCTATTTAATGAGACATGGTCATCATACCTTCCTTTTCTTTGTTAACAATGATTTCCTTTAGTTTCTTCAATATATTTATAATAACTGCTTTGTAAGAATTGTCTGCAAGGTCTAACATCTAGGGTTTTCACAAGTAGTTTTTGTTTACTGTTTTTTTCTGTCTATGGGTCATACTTTACTGTATCTTGGAATGACTCATAATTTTACACTAATAACTGGACATTTTAGATATATAATATACCAACTCTGGATAATAATTTTTTTCTTCTTCCAGTGGCATGCTGTTGTTGTTTGCTTGTTTGTTTAGTGATTTGTCAAATTATTTTACTGAAGTCTCTTTCCCCTGCAATGTGGAGTTTCTAATGTTGTTTGTCCAAAGGAAGAACCTAGGGCATGCACAAAATCACCTCTGGATGACAGTGGTATTGAAGGGTCTCTCTTTGAGTGTCTCCCTTATTTCTCTATTAAGCTGTCTGTGTCTGCTGTTATCATACCAGAGATCAAAGAATGGTTGGTCTAACATTGTTATTCCTGGATTAAAAGCAGGATACAATCTCTGAACTATATTGCACAACTAAAGAACTCTAGTATAAATAAGATATCATTACTATGCCTGACATTTTAAAAAACAGAAAAAATTGGTAGCTAATAAGATAACTGTTATTGTCCTTTACTTACTATATGCCTTTCTGCTTTTTGCAAATTCAAAGTATTTAATAATTTTATATTTAAACAGGAAGTACAAAGTGACTAGAATAGCATTGGACATACTTTCCCCAAGAATTCATGAGGATCTTTGCTTATGTTATAATAGTATATAAGTATTGTTGTTATTAAACACACACAATTTTAAAGAAGAAAAATAAATGAGAAATATTAGACTTGAAAAATTTTTTCTTACCAAGGAGATTCTTTACTTGTGTCTTAAATTCAGGCTTTAATGAATGTCTTCCAGAAGCACTTTTCAAGTGTTCTATATCAGTCTCTATAGAAATAAGTAGATTTTACAATACTTTGTAAGGTAATTCTTATAAAAATGTGATGTATGTGTGTAATACTAAGTTAATTAGCTTTTGTTATTCAAGATTAAGAGTTATGATCAAATGTCTTTATTGTCAAATCACTAAAAATTAGAATTGGAAGGTCTGTTAACAATCATATAAGCCTCAGTATATTAAAGCTTAGAAATGACTAAGACCACACAGCTAGGTAATAGAACAATTTTTGCTCAAATAATGCCTGATAATTCTTTAATCAGTGCTGTCCCCATACAATGCTATCTCTTATGGAAGACGAAACTATCCTACAGAGTTCATGATAACAACATGACTTTCAAGTTTACACTAAATTACATTTATACCGTATGGCTATACCTGGTGAGGGGGAACACACATTTTTTTTTCCAGGTCAACTTGAAAACAAATTACCTCCATAGTCACAAATATTACTGTGGAGTAGACATTTTTTGGACTCATCCAGGAATATTTTAATGCCATTTTAATGTTACTTAAACTTAAATCAAGTATGCATAACTGATGGAAAATAATAACAAGATATTTTGTGGACTAAGGATAGCATACCTTCTTTGGTCCTTTTAGCATGTAGTTTGTAGCCTGGGGGGAGAATATGGTTAAATGTGCATATGTCCCAAAAATGAGACTGGGTCCCTTTCCATATGAATTTTTATGTAATTTGACATTTTTGTTGAATTTAGAAAATACTAACCAGGTCCAATAACAGGAAAAATATAGGCAAGTTACTAAAAGGAAATTAATATTAGAAAGTAGTGATGAGGACTGATCAAATAAAGTCAAGTACTGGGCCTAAAGTTCTGTGGGTAAAATCTGTTTCTAGCAGCACACGTACTGCCTAGAAAGCTGTGAGAGTTAGAAACCTGTTGTGACCTAGACACCACACACTGTGGAATGATGTCTTTGTTTTGAGAAGTAGCAAAATTCATGAATAAGTGTTAAAGGTTGCACTATGACTTTGGCATCACCAATGTACCACCACTGGAATCTGTATAGAGGCAGGGACCAGCTGGGCCATAATTACCAAAATGAACAAAGATTTATCAAATTGGGCAGAACAAGTTTTCAAAATGCAAGTAACAACAATTTGTGAAAGTAATAAGATTTTAGCAAAACAAAACTGGGTAACATTAGCAGACAATATTAGCTGATCTGGTTCTTTCTTCAACCGGTATATATAAGGACTCATTCACTTGAAATGACCATGCAAAGACTCTTAGATAAGCAGGGAGGCAACTGACTGAGGGGAGATAGAGTTAAACATTAGTAATGAAAAATATCTGTTGGAGAAATTTATAATCTAGTAAGACATAATTTTCCTTTTTTACAATATCTTCCTCCTATTATGCCCGGAGTTCACTGAGCTATTTTTAAAAAAACATATAACATATCATATAATTTATCCACTTAAAGTGTCCAAATAAATTGTTCTTAATATATGCAGAATTGTGTTACCATCACCACAGTGAATTTTAAATTCTACCTCAGATTTATACTAAATTCATGAGATACAGAAATGTGACTTCTATATAGCTCTCTTTCCTCTTTCCCATTTGTGCTATTGTTATACCTTTTACACCTATAAATATTGAAGACATTGGTATTAGTGTTAGAATTATTTCTTTATATAACTTTATGCCTTCTAAATAAAGTGAGATAATAAAAATAAGTATATATTTATAGTGTTTGTTTTATTAACTTTCTTATTTATAATTTTTGGCTCTTATCATTTGTTCCTGTGAATTCAGGTTATCTCTTAATCATTTTCTTAACCCAATCCTAACCTTTTTCCTAATACTGTGAAATATATTACATGCCTGTATATGATAGGCTCAGAAACATAATCATATACACATTGTTTACACAATTGCTTTTTAAATTAATTAAAAGAAAAATGAAATACACACATTATATTCTCTTTTATAGCTATAGAATTATTCTTATCCTTTCTCTTTTTTTGTGTGATTCATATTACCATTTGAGGTAAACTGCTCGTTTCCTGAAGATCTTTCTTTAGTATTTTCATAAAGTTGGTCTTCTAGCAATTAATTCTCTTAATTTTTATTTCTTTGAGAATCTATTTTACCTTAGGTTGATTTTTTTTTTTTTTTTGAAAGATAGTTTTGCTGAATACAAGACTCTTGGTTGACAGTTTTTCTTTCTGAACTTTGAATATGCCATCCTATTGCCTTCTGGCCTCCAGTGTTTCTGATGTCAAGTCAGCTATTAACATTAATGGGGTTCCCAATAAATAGAAGAAATGCCAAACAGTATTCCAATGTGTTTGCATCAATTTACACTACTACCTGCAGCTTATGAAAGTACCAGTTGCCCTAAAAAATTACCATAATTTGATTCTGTCATTCTTTCTAATTTATACTCACTGAAAATATATATTAATAGTGCAACATCCTTGTGACTTTAAGTGTCATGATTACTAAGATTGAGCACTTTCAGATGTTTATTGGTTATTTAGATATCTTCTCTTGTGAAGAAGTAAATGTTTACAATTCTTGTCCATTTTTAAATTGAGTTATCAATTTTTTTCATTACTGGTTTGTTGGAAATTCTTTAAATATTCTGAATGAAAGCCTTCTATTGGTTATTTGTTCTGTAAAATAATCTACTCTGTCATTTGTTTTTTACAGGCTAGTCTCAAACTACTGAGTTTCACTACAAGTGAAACTCTTGCTTTGCCCTCCCAAAATACTAGGATTACAGGCATGAGCCACTGGGCTGATCTGTCATTTGCTTTTTAAATTTCTTAGTAGTGTCTTTTGATGCACATAATTATTAATGTTAAAATTAGTTTAAACCATTTACATTTAAGGTTAGTGATTACTGCATTGTTTTTAATAAATTGGATCCAAAGACAGAAAGATTTTTTTATATTACTTTCAAGAAGAACTCATTTTGCAATATGCATATGAATAGAATTACTTTGAAAAGAATATATTTTTATTAATGTTATATAGTTTATTTTTTGAAAGCAATACATATGAGCCTGTTTCCCAAAATAATTTGCTCCATTCATCTATTTGTCTAACATTGTACCAGTACCATCCTCATTGAATTATGGTACCTTTATAATAACATCTGATACCTAGTACTTTAAGTCCTTCAAATTTATTCTTCTTTATCAGGGTGATTTTTGCTGTTTTGGCTCTATCAACTTCTACATAAATTTTAAAATTAGCTTGCCAATTTTTAGAAAAATTGTTACTGGAATCTTGAATGTAACTGCATTGAATTTATGTAAAAATTTAAAAAATTAAGTTATTTAAAGATTGAATATTCCAATCTAAAAACTTGAAATAAGTTTCCACTTATTTGTCTTTTTAAATTACTCTTAATAATGTTTTGTAGCTTGCTGCGTACATATTTTCTATATCTTTCAAAAATTTTAATAGACTTTTAGAGCAATTTGGGATTGCAGAGAAATTGTGCAGAAAGTGCACAGAATTCCCATATAATCCTCTCCCTCATACACAATTTCCTCTATTATTACATTGTATTATCTGTTATATTTGATAAAGCAATATTGATATATTAACTAATATCCATGGTTTACAATATAGGGTTAATTCTTTCTGTTGTACAGTTCTATGTGTTTTGACAAATGCATCATGTCATATATCCACTCTTGCATAATCACACAAAATAGTTTCACCACTCTTAAAATTTTCTGTGCTACATTTATTCACCCCCCTTTCACTCTGAACCTCTGGCAACCCCTGATATTTTACTGTATCTATAGTTGTGTGATTTCCAGAGTATTATAATGCTGAAATCATACATTATGTAGCCTTCCACTGGCTTCTTTTTAGCAATTTGCATTTAACTCTGGAGATGTCTCATTGTGGCTTGATAGCTCATCTCTATTTATTGCTGAATAATATACCATTTTATGAAGATACCACAATTTGTTTATGTATTCATCTATTAAAAAATATCTTGGTTTCTTTCATTTTTGGGCTTCATAAATAAATCAGCTATAAAAATTCATGTTTGGGTTATTGCATTGACATAGGTTTCAACTCATTTTGGTAATGACTAGAGTGCAATTGCTGGCAATTATGTAATAAGATTTTATTCAGCTTTGTAAAAACTGCCAAAAACAAAATGGCTCTACCATTTTGCATTCCCACCAGCAATGAATGAGAGTTCCTATTGTTTCACAATCTTAACAGCATTTGGTGTTGCCAGTATTTTAAATCAGCCTTTCTTATAGGTGTATAGTGATGTCTCACTTTTGTTTTACTTTGCAATTCCCTAATGACAACGATAAGAGTATCTTTTCATAAGTTTATTTACTATTTCTATCTTCTTCAATGATGCGTCTGGTTAGGTCATTTGCCAATTTAAATAAGGTTATCTGTGATCTCTCTTGCCCGGTGGCTCCATCAGAGCAGGGCACACCCCAAGGCAGAGGGACACTGATCTTGTTCAGGCACCCCATGGGCTACTCAGGACCAGTGCGCTTCTCTCTGGTATTCTCAAGGATTAATTTTCTTGGTTTCAGGAGGTGAAGAAACCAGCATGGGCAAATTTGAGGGCTGAGTGTAGTGTGAGTCCTAACTGTGGCATGCCTGTAGGGCATCCCTTACCCCAAGGGAGGACCACACTCCCAAGGTCAGGCCAGGATCCTCAGTGGGGAATTTCCTGACCCACTGCAGAGTCATGGGAGAGCCGGGCTGGCTTGGCCTCCTACCTGCTGGCAGAGGCTTGGAAGAGACTGTGGAGCAGAGGGAAACGATTAGCAAGGCCCACTACCATCTGCCAGTTTGTGAATCCAAGATGGACCTGCCTCCACAAGCAGACTTCTCGTTGGGTGTGGCCACTTCAGCTCCTCCCTGGTGGCTCTGCCCATAAGCTGGGAGCAAACCCTTGACCCCTGCCACAACAGCTACCTAGACAGCTTTTCTGGAGCCTGAAGGCAAGTACACACAATCCTGCCCCACCCAGCCACAATTCCCCACTTGCTTCTGCTATGTCAGAGAATAAAAGCTCACCTGGAAGTTCCAGGGCAGACACACCATCTGGGGCACTGGAGAGCCTCTCCTGAGGGACTAGACCTAGTCACAGGACCCAAAAACAACATTGTAGCTTGTTCCTTCTGGCAAGTGCCTCCTATTGACAGGGAGGCCAATTTGCATGCCCTTTACTGAATTTACTGACTCAGTTTTACAGGATGTGTGGGTGCCCAAGCAGTGGCCACAGTAAAACTGCACTACTGGATAAGAGTGTAAAGAACCCAGCCCAGGCCTGTAGCATACAAGAGTTTAGCCCCCTCCACCATGAACAGCTCTCTAAGTTTGGAGAGCTTGTCCTGACACTCCTACCAGTGCTTCTGGTAGAAGCAACTTCTGAGCCCCACTGAGGCTTTGCAAAGCCTTTCAGACTCCCACAGCCTAGTCACAAACTGCCTTGCTCCTCCCCCAATCTCAGTGGTGATGGAAATAAACAAACTCCCTGGGAGATACAGGGTCCATCCTAAAACTCTGAGCACTAAAGTACTCTACCTGGAAGACCATACTCTATCACAGACAAAAAAGAACATCTTGGCAACTGGCTCTATCACATAAACATCAACCAATGACAGGAAGAACAATAACATAGCTCATCATAGCATCTTCCAACTCAAGTAAACAGGGTGTGATGGATTCACACTCACAAGTATCACACACCATCCCTAAGAGTAAGCTGGTGGAACTAACTCACTACACACTGTTGGAAAGAGGTGAAGAGAGCAAGTCAGAGGTAACTGAAGGGGTACACAAAACCTGCTAGAACACCCCATAGGCAATTCAGGACCAGCATTCCTCTCCCTAGCAAGCTCATGGATTGATCTTCAGGGACCCAGAGACAGGTCCATAAACCAGGCCTAGCACCTCCAGGTCTTGACGGAGAGACCACATGAGAAGGAATGAGTGAAAGAGCTCCAGAAACATGAAAAATCAGAGAAAAAGGACACCCCCAAAAGAAAATAATAACTCCCTCCCAATGAATACCAACATAAATGAAAAGGCTGAAATGACAGATGAAGTCTGATTATGGATTTTAAGGAAACATAATAAAATACAAGAGTAAATATAAACTAAAGACAAAGAAACCACAAAAACAATACAGGAAATGAATAACAAATTTACTAAAGAAATAAACTTATTTTTCAAAAATCAAACAGAACTTCTGAAAATGAAAAATTCATTAATGGAAATACAAAACAAAGTAGAACGCCTTAAGGATAGGCTAGATCAGGAAGAAGAAATAATTTCAGAACTTGAAGACAACTCCTTTGAGTTAAACAAGTCAAACAGAAAGATCTGAGAAGATGAACAAACAAAACCTACAAGAAATATGGGTTTACATACAGAGGCCTAACATAAGCATCCCTGAGGGTGAATAAAAAATACACCATGATTGAGAAACATATTTGAGGGAATAATTGAGTAAAATTTCCCTGGCCTTGCTAGAAATCTAGATATCCAGGTACAAGAAACTCAAAGGACCCCTGGGAGATTCATCATGAGGCAATCACCACAACACACAGTCATCAGACTGACCAAAGTAAACACGAAAGAGACACTCCTATAAGCTGTAAGGTGAAAACAGCCAGTAACTGACAAAAGAAAACCCATCAGGCCAGGCATGGTGGCTCATGCCTGTAATCCTAGCACTCTGGGAGGCTGAGGCGGGTGAATCGTTTGAGCTCAGGAGTTCGAGACCAGCCTGAGCAAAAGTGAGACCTGTCTCTACCAAAAAAAATTAAAAAAAAAAATAAGAAATTAGCTGGACAACTAAAAATATATGGA